>KL659949.1:62077-143384 GCA_000732775.1 Stachybotrys chlorohalonatus IBT 40285 | reverse complement strand
ACATCGAGAAATGTGCTTCATACATTACAATCTCCATTTGCTAGCACAGCCGCTGCACGCTGGAACTCTTCTCTTACGGAGGACTCTATGAACCAATGCGAGGTAGAACCCTCCGATCTACTTCTTTGAAGACCAAAACCTTTTCACGAACTCCCACCTCAACTATCGGTCAAGCTCATCGACGGGGAGCTCGCCGTCATCTTTGCCGACAATCGACTCGGCAACCTTCCAGACCTGCAGTAGATTGTCTTCGGCAGCACTCGCGACGAGCCATGGCTCGTTCGGATTCCAGCTAAAGTCGGCCAGGTGGTTCGTGTGCCCGCCATGCATGAATAGTCTATGGCAGGGTCGATTTGTTAGCGTCGTGTCCCGGTGTAGACGAAGTGCTTCAAACCACTTACAGTTCTGGTGGGCCATCATCTTGGTCATCTGGGAGCTGCTCTTCCCCGACTCGTGATAGATCCCAGAAAATGATCCTCCTGTCATAGCTGCCGCTTCCCAATATGCCAGCTTCCGTAGGATGCCATGATAGGGACGTCACAGCGTCGTTGTGGCCTTCCAGAGTGTGGACCTTCTCCTTCACATTTCGCAGGTCCCAGATACCAATCGTTTTATCTGCTGAAGCAGTAGCGACCAAGACCTCCGAGTTGGGATTGAAGGCGAGGGCGTTGATGGCGTCTAGGTGTCCACGCCTGGCCACAACGGCTGCTTTGTTCGTCTCCTTGTTTCGTACGTCCACGATCTGCAGAGTTTGGTCGTCTGAAACAGAGCCGATGAAGTTCTTAGATATGGGATGGTACTGGACGTCGTTGACAATCTGCGTATGTTGGGTGTATTGCCGAACCGGCTTAAGGACTCTCAGGTCTGACTCGAGCATCTTGAGGTCCCTGAGAAATTATCAGCGATGAGAAGCGGTATGATGTATGCGCAAGTGTGCAATACATACCAAAGACACATGGTCTTGTCCTCACTACCAGAGGCCAGACAGCCGGCTTCGTGAGGATTCCAGTTTAGACCGAACCCTTCGGCTTTGTGCCCTACCAACTCAATCTGAGCGTTGATTTTACCCAGCGAGCTTGGTTGCAGGGGATGCTTGGTGCGGTCGAAAATGAGGATTTTGCCATCAACACATAACGTGGCGATGATGTCGGGATTCTGAGGCTGGTACCGAGCTTTGTTGACCTCACCAGGATGCTCTATCTTTTGAATGATGTCGCATTTGATGGCGGCGACATCACTATTCTTGCCATAGCCACCGATCTCACCTCGCTCCTCGTCGTAGTCGTCTGGGTTAGGAGCGGGGGCCTTGGGAATCTGGACCTCGGCGATTTGCACAAAGTTAGTGCTTTCGTCGGAGGTATGGGTGCCAAGCAAGAGTCGGTGGGTGCGGTAGTTGTTGCCGCTGATTTCCTTAACGTCTGGGAACCATTGCACCGTAAGAGTTGGCCAGGTCAAAGCAGTGCTGAGCGTGGTTAGCAACCGATGAGCTTCCAATGTGCACTTTGGATCACCAGACTCACCCCAGAATCATGTCGTAAAGAAAAGGGCTGTTCTTCTTCCATGTTTTGTACTCTGGGGCCAGGTTAGTCCACACCACTAAAAAGGTACGAGTATGCACAAGGGAGCCTCACCCTCGTTGATCAGTCGCTGCACTTGATCATCCTCCTCGTCGAGGCTCATGTCAACTAAAAACATTGAGAAGTCAGCAAATGGAACGGCACATGTGCTTGAGCGCCGTAAGAACATTGACTTGCCATCAACATCGCGGTCCTGGGCAGGCGCCATGATGATAAACAGCGGCGTTTGCTCCGCTAGATCACGACCTTCACGAACAAGCCCAGGTGAAAGCCTGGTATCTTGCTAGAATAAGAGGTCAAAAGTGGTGGTGGTGAGTCCCTGGTGACGGCGGAGAGTGAAGGGAGGCTGCGCAATGTCCTCTGAGTATGTATTGATGACGATGGTGATGGTGGTGAGCACGACGAAATATGCTTGCGACAAAGAGGCGTGTCTGGCGTACAGTGCAGTCAATTCGCAGCAAGGCTGCTCTTTCGCGTCGCGCGTTAAGTGGGTAAGGGTCCAAGGCTCTGGCTCTGGCTGCGCCTCTAGAGTGCCTCAGAAGGTGAAGAGTGGCTGATGCAGCCAATGGAGTGCAAGCCCAGGGCTCCCCCGGACCCAGGCTGCCTTTAGTGGATCTCCGACCTGGATGAACCTGTCATAGCCATCCAGAGCCTTCCGTGCCACCCCTCGATCGGCTCACTTGCTTCATCCTGCCATAACACCACCAAACTCCCCTCTCGACGGCGCCTGGGTCCTGGGTTGATTTGATTTGACTGCGCTTGCGGTCTCGAGCTCAGTCTTGGATGCCTTAGTTTCTGACGCATCAACCTTTATCCTTTGTGTCCATCTGACGTGTAAAGGTTTCGGGAATCCTAAACTTTTGCGACGATATCATACCGTGGAGTTTGCGACGTGACACACATTATCACATCGAGGTTCCCACACGCTCAACCAGTCCCAAGGACTCAACTGCGTATTGCTTTGCTATATCGTTCCAATATAAGTTTCTTTTCTTCCAGACGCGATGGGGTAAAATTGTCTCTCTTGTCGCTGTGAGCTAGGCTGACCTGCTTGCTTCAGTGTCCCCAAGTTCTTCAGATGGCTCTCCGAGCGCTATCCCGCGATATCGCAGCTCATCGCCGAGAATAAGATACCCGAGTTCGACTGTCTATACGTGCGCCGCCACTCCCGGCTAAACTTGTCCGACAGTATCGCTAACAAAGCTGCAGCTCGACATGAATGGCATCATCCACAACTGCACGCACAAGGATGCTGGCGAGGACACCATGTTCCGACTGAGCGAGGAGGAGATGTTCATCCGCATCTTCAACTACATTGAGCATTTGTTCGGCAAGATCAAGCCAAAACAGCTCTTCTTCATGGCCATCGACGGTGTTGCCCCGCGGGCCAAGATGAACCAGCAACGCGCCAGACGATTTCGCACCGCCCTAGATGTGGAAAAGGCCCGTGAGAAGGCTATCCGCGACGGCATGGAGCTGCCAAAGGAGGAACCCTTTGACAGCAATTGCATCACACCAGGTATGACGCTCGATCATAGCCACGCATTCCCTACTTGGAATTGACCCCATACAGGAACCGAATTCATGGCCAAGCTATCCCAGCAGCTGCGGTACTTCGTCAACAAGAAGGTGTCGGAGGATACCGACTGGCAGGGTTGTGAAATTGTGCTTTCCGGGCACGAGGTTCCTGGTGAAGGCGAGCACAAGATAATGGAGTACATTCGAAACGCCAAGGCACAACCTGGGTACAATCCCAACGTACGGCACTGTCTGTACGGCCTCGACGCCGATTTGATCATGCTGGGTCTTCTCAGCCATGACCCCCATTTCAGTCTCCTACGTGAAGAAGTCACATTTGGCCGAGCTTCCAAGTCGAAGAACAAGGAGTTGGAACATCAAAATTTCTATCTCCTACATCTATGCATTGTTAGGGAGTATCTTGAGCTTGAGTTTCAGGAACTCGCACAAAAGGATGCTCTCACCTTCGAATTCAACCTGGAGCGGGTCATTGATGATTTCATACTAATGGCCTTTTTCGTCGGCAATGATTTTTTGCCCAATCTTCCATGGCTTCACATCAACGAAGGAGCTTTGGCTCGCATGTTTCGTCTGTACAAGCAAGTCCTCCCTGAATGCGACGGATACATTAATGAAGATGGCGTCATCAATATGTCTCGTTTAGAGCGTTTGCTTGCACAGCTCAGTAAGGCAGAGCTCGAGCAATTCGAGGATGAGGTCTCGGATGAGAAGTGGTTTGCGTCGAAACAGATGGAGAAGAAGTTGGAGGGGGCGAATGCAACAAATCGCCGCACGCCCAAGGGCAACCAACTAATCATTACCTCTACCCAGAGAGATCTTTGGAAGCTGAAGATTCGACCTTATATCTCGAAGCGATCTGACGAGGTATTGGACCTGGGAACCGAGCTCAAGGCCGCGGATCGCAAATTTGTTCAAGATCTGGCCGATTCTATGCATCTGGACTGGTCTACTAAAGAAGATGATGATGGACATCGGCATCTTCTCTTGTCTTTCCCACCCAGATCCCACGCTGACGCTGATGACGACGACGATGAAGAAGAGGAAGGAAACCTAGCAGCCTACCGCGTCACCAAGACGTACGATAAGGCTATGGTTGTTGACGTGACGCCCGAGGATGCTCAGAAGCAGTACGAAACACTGTACCAAAACAAATACCAGGGGTGGAAGACAAAGTACTACTTGCAAAAGTTCCCTGAGTGGCAACCTGAGAAGTACGACACTGAGCTCAAGAATCTTTGCGAGAATTATGTTCAGGGACTTCAATGGGTTTTGTACTATTATTATCGAGGAATTGCGTCGTGGCCCTGGTTCTACGCATACCATTACGCACCACTAATATCAGGTACAACTCCGAAGCCTTAGGGAACCGTTACACAGCGCTAATATTCTCCAGATGTCGTCAAGGGTGTCGGCGCTGACCTAAACTTCGTGAAGGGTCAGCCTTTCAAGCCCTACGAACAACTCATGGGCGTCTTGCCAGATCGAAGCAAGAAGATTGTTCCAAAGGTTTATCACGACTTGATGACAAACCCCAACTCACCCATCATCGATTTCTATCCTCGAGACTTTGAGCTTGACATGAACGGCAAGAAGATGGACTGGGAGGCGGTGGTCAAGATACCCTTCATTGATGAAAAGCGACTTCTCAGCGCAATGGCTACAAAGAATGACCTTTTGGAGGATGTCGAGAAGAGCCGCAATGGCTTCGGTGTGCCTCTCAAGTTCACGTTCTCCCCTGACGTGAACTTTACCTACCCTTCGCCTCTCCCCGGTATCTTCCCCGAAATCGCCAATTGCCGTTGCGTGGAAAACATCTTCGATCTTCCCGATATGGAAGGCCTGACACATCTGTCGGGCCTCACCGACGGTGCGTTGTTGAATGTGAATGCATTGGCTGGATTTCCCACCCTGCACACCCTTCCTTTCACGGCGCAGCTAGTGGAAGGCTACGGCATCAACGTGTTTCAAGCAGAAAGCCGAAATCCCAGCTATATTGTGACGCTGACGGATACGGCGATGCGTACAACCCTGGAAACCTGGAAGGCCAAACTAGGCCAGCGCTGTTTCGTTGGTTACCCTTTCCTGCAAGAGGCAAAGGTTATTCGAGTCCAAGATGAACTCTTCAGTTACGAAATGGCGGAAAACGGCAAGGACATAATCACCAGAGATCACACGAACAGAGAGGCCTCGGACTTTTCCAAGGAAGCCGACCATCTGGAAAGTTGGCATGCAAAACGGCTCGGCATCACCATTGGGCAGGTTGAGTGTTTGGTCGAAGTACATATGCTCAAAGGCTTGATCAAGACGGAGGCGGGCGCTCTCATCAAAGAATACGGCGAGAACCCTAGCGTCCGAGGCACTTATGCGGCCCAGACTATTGTCGATGAGGTTGTGAACGAAGATGAGCGCTTCATCGAAAAGGCGGCCCTTCCTATCGAGGAAGAATTCCCCATAGGAACTCGTGCCTTTTTCCTCGGCGACTACGCCTTTGGACGCCCATTAGAGGTCGTCGGTCATGTCAATGGAAAGACGGAAATCGTGGTGTCGATTTCGAAGCGCAAGGAAGCAGAGTTTGGCCATCAGATCATCCGTCAAGCGGAAAGGCAGAATCCGTACACGCCCTCTTTTGCGGTGGCACGGCAGCTCGGTCTTCACCCTTTGGTGTTGAGCAAAATCACCTCCTCATATCAAGTTATTAACTCTGCTGGTCTCAAGCTGAACCTTGGACTCAATCTCAAGTTCGAGGGCCGGAAGCTGAAAGTGTTAGGATATTCGCGCAAATCGCATTCTGGCTGGGAATTCAGCAACCTAGCCATTAAGCTGATCGCAGACTACATGGTTGCCTTCCCCGACTTTTTCATTGCGGTCCAGAAGGAGCCGCAAAAGAGCGACGTGTACGAACAAGATTTGTGGAATGACCCGGCGCAAGCCGCGCAGCGAGTCAAGGATATTGTTGCCTGGCTCAAGAAGCAAGAGACAAGCAAATTCGAGCGTGTGCCGCTGGAGGCAGAGCAACTTGATTCTGATGTTGTCATGGCTTTGGCCAAGATGGGAGAGCAGGTGTATCAAGGGTCGAACGATGTCGAGATCAAGACATTACGTGGCGTCCCACGTACGGCACTACTCAAGCCGACAGACGCAGAGCTAGTCCTAGGCAACCAAACCTTCAGCCTCGGCGACAGGGTGACGTTTGCTGCCGCTGCAGGCAAGGTGCCCATTGCAACCTGCGGTACCGTTGTTGGCATTAGCCGCACTCCCACGGCCCTCCTCTTAGACGTGGTCTGGGATAGCACTTTTATGAGTGGTACTACGCTCGGTGACAGAGCGCCGCCCTTCCGTGGCCAAACCGTTGCGTCGTCCTCCGTGCTCAATACCAGCGACAAGCAAGTTGTGTCAGCATCGAGCAGGTCCCAACGCAAACGGACCGGGCCGGCAGGAGGATCCTACGGTACCGTCACGGCTATGCCACAGTATAAAGATGCCCAGGCGCCCGCTCCCCTTCGCGGCGGTTGGCGAGGCGCAATCAATGGCAACAATGGCCAATCCAATGGACGTGGACGGGGCTCTTCAGGACCTCAACGTGGAGGCGCGCCCAATTTGGTTCACAGTACCCTAGTTTACAGAGGCGGTCCGCCCGCTGCTGCAAATGGATCAGGTCCTAATGGACATAGCCACACCGGCCGGGGAGGCGGCAACGTGAATGGTCGAGGAAACGGCAGAGGCCGTGGCCGTGGATGGGGGCCATCAAATGGCTCGCCAACACCGCAGGGCACGGCGGACTCGTCAAACGAGGCTAGATACGGAAATGTTCCGCCGCCACCGAGTCTCGACGCACCACGAAGTAGGGGACGTGGACGTGGTCGAGGTGGCAGAGGCCGCGGGAATGGGAACCGCGGCCAAGGAGGCAATGGGGGCATCAACCTTAACCCGACTTAGGATATCACGGGTTACTCTGGGTTCAGCTATTAAAGCCTTTCAATCTGATGTTGACAACAGCGACATCCCGACAATCTTCCTCAGTGACACATCAATGTAGAAGATGAGGACGAGGCCAATACTCCTTGTATACATGCCCGCGCATAAACCCAGTGTCATAGATGCAAGTCAAT
Organism: Stachybotrys chlorohalonatus IBT 40285; assembly: GCA_000732775.1. Taxonomy (NCBI): domain Eukaryota; kingdom Fungi; phylum Ascomycota; class Sordariomycetes; order Hypocreales; family Stachybotryaceae; genus Stachybotrys; species Stachybotrys chlorohalonatus. Next base: position 136,159 of record KL659949.1, on the reverse strand, counting down.
TCACGCTAATACCCAAAATTTGTTACACCAGTAAGAAATCTCAACCACAATGCAGGTAATGGGAACCTCCCTTAGGTGCTCTTTTTCTTCTCGTCCTTCTTCTTGAGACGTGGGAGAGTGAACTTGGGGCTCACGCCTCCCTTGATAGGATTCCAGAGGAGCAGCCTTTCTTTCATATCCCAGGTCAAGAAACCCACCCAAGGCTGGACGTTGTAATGCAACTTCAGGGTCACATCCTCCACCTCTGCAACTTTGCCTGACGGGTGCGTAATTTGGTACTTGGGCTTCTGGTTTTTGAGCTTCAAGATGCCCCTGAAGGATGGTGAGCAATCTACAACAGCATGCATAATTCCAGGCAAAGTAAGGAAGAACATACCGGCTGGGGTCGATACTCTTGCCAGCGCTGCTCTTCTTCAGCTTCTTTAACGTGGCGGGCCCAACATTGAGCAGGTGATCAGCACTAGGGTTCGTGACAATGCTGTCCCAGATGACGGCGCTGTTGGTGCCGTTGTTCTCAGCGGGCCATTCCGCCGTTACGTAGACAAATATCTGTTTCGTGTTCCAATGGAACAGGGAGCTCAAGTCGGCTTCGAGAGAGAACTTAATGACAGAGTACTCTTGGGTCTTGGTGCTATAGTAGTGTGGTCGGCCCTTGACTCTGCCAAGTTCTGGTCAGCCATTGCAACGAGGGGGGGGGACGTAGGGGCGCCGTACACCTGGATGTTTTGTGCTGCGATGGTGCCGCTGGTCGTTCGCGGGGCGTAGAAGTCGGTCGCTGCGATGAAGGCGGCGAAGACGAAGGCGACGGTGGTGAAGAAGCCAAAGACATTCTGCAGGCGTGTCAGGGAGTTGTGCATGATATGCAGCGAAGCGCCGGCGGCTGGCGCAGGCGGAATCGAATGAGGTTGTATATGTGGGAGAGTTCCTGGGGTGAAGCTATACAGAAGAGGTAGGATCTAGTAACGTAGAGTTGGTACATACGTCCTGTACCTCTTAGGACACGTTTTGCGGCGGCGCGTGAACATCAGTAAGGTAGTGAGGTACCTAGGTACTTTTAAGTTTTAGCCTTGAATGGCCGTTGAAAGGTAGGAGTGGATCATCATGGCAAGTACCGCCAAAGTGCGCACGGGTTCCCTGCTGTAACTCGCCGCATGCAAGATATGCAGACCACAATATTAGAGTGAAGACGAGGCGCAAGATTAGTGGGAAGATTTGAATTTATTCAATAACTGCTCCAGATGGGGACTAATTCCCAGAGGTTCCTGTCCAGCACGACAGGTTAGAATGATGGGTCTACGTACGCTCTGCCAACGAGTCTGTAGTGCAAATGCTCTTTGACGCAGCCCTAGGCTTTGATCTAGATGGCCATATTCGGAAAGGGAATGAACGTTAAAGTGGTAAGATTTCTAGGACAGGCTAACATGGTGTACCTACTGACCCTCCAAAGTATAGTACCTAATGTTCGATATAGTTTGCTGCAATCATCAGCAACGCTCAAGCAGATTTGAGTTTGCTGCCATGTTCCTACCGCCAACGAGCGTGTCGAAGACAGAGCGCCAAACAGAGCTGCATATGACCTGGCTTCAACACTTTGTTCGAATGAAGAGACACCCGTTCTTAAGCAGGTTGGTGCCTGTAAAGACACTATAAGGTAGTAGAATAGGTAAGTAGCGAAGTTCAAGTGTCGACTACAAGTTTGCCCTTGTTGCTTGAGCTGGGCTTTTCTGATTAGCGGCCGTCCAGCGGGCCTGTCAAGATAAACCCCGCTAAATTCATCGACGCTGGAGTATGGACCACCACGATTGCCACCGATTCGCACATTATTTAGCACGCAGCACGGCTACATCACCGTGTCTCGGCCGCTTGTCTGAGCAATTGCACGACACGGTATCCGCCTATCTCTACTTCCACATACTCGCGAGCCACAAGGTGACATCAGATGCTACTAAGCGACACGGACCCTTGGAGCGGCACACAGACGAGACCAACGTGACCGAACCGGCTGGGCGAACGATATCAAGGTTGGGCAGGACTCCATGGGAGTGAGCTGGGCTCGATTCTTTGTCGCATACCCTCTCCGCCTTCTATGTCTCTCGAGGAGGAAACAATGAATGAATGACCCATAACGGCATGACAAGGCAGCAGTCGGTTCAAGAGCCATCACTCCCAGGCAAATTCGTTCCCCGACTATGGGTCCAAGTACGCTTCTACATGCATGATGTGAATTTCTGGCGTTGTAACTGACATTTTATGCAGGGGAAATCGATACACAATGCCTAACAAGCTCAAGGCTTTCCTGGTCAGTGGCGAGTTTCGAGGGTGTCGGGCACATAGGCTGATCCCATATTTAGAGCGGATTATCGAGCGCCAAACCGATCAACACTTTCCCGTCGACCGTAGGCCACCACGACTCTGGACGAACTCGAACTCGAACTCAAGCGAATACATTTGACGAACCTCCAGCAAAACGTCAAAGGGTACAACCCGCGAAACAAGAAACAGTATCTCACTACTTCGCCCGTCCCTCCGAAGTCGCAAGCAGGGAAGATGGTGGAACTCCTCTCGAACCGGAAGATGATCCCGATGTCTACGAGATCATAAGCAATTCCAGCACGTCCAAGACAGCGGGAGCACCAAATTCCATAGAACCATACCGCACGTGCAACCCAAGCTTCAGGGTCGATAAAGAGAACATTCGCAAGCGGGAGAGAACCCGCAGGACCGCACGCCGTTCGGTCACGAGGAGTCCGTCTTCAATCTTTCAAGTCCGAAAACCCCATTTGGACATGCACACCGACAATGCGGGGAGTCCTGACGACTTTGATCCCCCTCCCGCGCAAGGAGTATCGGATATCATCAGTCCACTCGCGGCTCGGAAGCACCATCGCTCTACCGCTACGAATGGGCCAACCACCTCGGCGCAGCACCCTTTCAAAAAAATCAAGCGTTCGTGCGTATCGGACTACCTTGATGACAGCTCCTCGGACGAACTGAATGGTGAACATCCTGGACAAAAATCTGGCAAGTCGAGCACAAATTTCACCGGCACAAGTGGTCCCAGAGCGCCAGTGAAGCTGCAAGCGAAATCCCGGGGCGACATCGCTCCAACTCCTTTCAACAAGCCTTCTGTGGTTCCTTCGCTGTTGATGCCTCTAAGGCGAGCCGTTGCAGATTCGTACTTCTACGATGGCAACCTGCCAGGACAGGAGGAGGTCTCCCTTGGTCAAATAGGAAATTCCTTTTCTTGTCATTCGCAAAGCGATGAGACGAAGTCAAATGAACTTGATTGGCTTACTTTTGCATTGGCGTCTGTGCGGGGGATCTCACATTCTGTTGCAAACAGCGCCCACGTAATTGTTGAGATGGAGCATGGGCGCCCAACGAAGCTTTTTTTGCAATTTCGCGATAGAGAAGACGCTGCCCGCCTCATCACTAGAATGAGGGACGTTGTACATGAAGTGGAGAGGTAAGTTTGCATGCCCTTCAACCAGTACCACGCTAACTTCTTATTACTAGGGATTCATTAGAAGCAATGTTTGAAAGGGCATTCAAGAAAGCAGTCCAACGTAAAGCACATCCGCAGCCACTGGTAGATCACCATCCTGAAGAGCCTCGGCCTGGAGGTACTAGCCGCATCATTACGGAGCCGGACTGGCGTGGTTTCTCACCGGAGACCACAATCGAACAATCAGTGATCCGCCGACGAAAATTGAAAGACGGCATGACGCAGCCTAGCGAGAAGCCCACATCTAGCCGTGTTGTCCGCGAGGTGCCGCCTGTCCCCAGCAGGGAGGGCGCTCAGACTAGACGAACCAGAAAATCTTCCGTGGAGGTGGCATTCAGGCAGGAGGATGCAGAGAAGTGGTCAGAGGAGAATCGGGAATGGGAAAGCAGCTGGGTGAAACCATTGGTCTTCCCTCCCACTGGAAAAGTCCGAACGACCGTCGACAAGGTTGACATTCCCCGGCTTGACGAAGGGGAGTTCCTCAACGACAACCTGATCAGTTTCTATCTCCGCTATTTACAGGTCGATTTAGAGCGAAGGCGACCTGACTTACTCAAGAGGATATACTTCTTTAACACGTTCTTCTTCGACAAGCTCAAACCCACCAAGGGAAAGATCAACTACGACGGAGTCAAAGCTTGGACTAGCAAGATTGATATATTTTCGTACGATTATCTCATTATACCTGTCAATGAGCATGCTCATTGGTATTTGGCCATTGTCTGCAATGTGTCAAAAATGATCCAGCAGCAAGACCAGGATGCTGTTATAAAGCTTGATGGCGCAGAATCCCCCAAAATCTCGAGCATTGCACAGGATGTTTCATGCATCTCTCTTGAGGATGGTTCGTCAGGGTCTTCACCATCGAAGAAAGCGTTGAGTCGGTCCCCGTCGTCATTGCCGGGGACAAATGGGAAGGGCCAGGCCAGTGACACACCGAGGATGACGCCCAGTGCCACAGGCAACCGCTCAGGTCACAAGCTTGATCCAAAGCTACCTAGGATCATCACTCTTGATTCGCTGGCGCTTCCACATTCGCCAACTTGTGTGGCTTTAAGAGAATATCTGACTCAGGAGGCCTATCACAGGAAATCTGCCGTTCCTGCAGTCAATCCACTCGGCCTGACAGCCAAAGTTCCGAGTCAGGATAATTATTGGGATTGCGGTGTCTTTGTTTTGGGCTACGTGGAGGAATTCCTCAAAGACCCAGATGTTGCTGTAGCTAAGCTGCTTCAAAAACAGTCTCTGGACTGGGACATCCGACCCCTGGATCTTCGAAGCAAGATTAGAACATTGCTATTCAGCCTGCAAGATGAACAGCGGCAGCTGACTATGCAAGGAAAACATAACAAGCAGAAGAAGAAGCACAATGCCAACCACAAGGCCTCAGATGCCCCCCCGGACCAGGCTTCTTCACGCACTGTTCATTCGGCGCATACGGAATCCCTTCAACCCAACGAGGTTTTCGCAAACGCCAGTGATTTGGACGCACACTCTCCTGGGCAGGATCTATCCTCAGCCCCTGGTGGAAACACTCGACAAGAGCAGTCCTCGGTCAAGACTCTGCCAAACGAGGAAGGCCAAGGATCCTCAACCCATGCTGGTGATCGCCTTTCGCAAAAGACTTCCCAGAGCCTTTCTGAACCGCCGCAGGTCACCTCTAGAGACGAGTCAAGGCAAAATGTGACAAATTCCGGAGACCACGCCATTTGCACACCTCAACCAAAAGCCAAGAAGTTTGTGGTGGAGTTACAAGCAGACCACGACTCTTTGGGTGACCATGGGATCATCGAGTCAGTTGAAGATGACGACAGTCTCGAACTGATTGGGCCTGTGTCTGGCAGGTCTACTTCGAAGTCTAAGAATGCAGATAGGGATGCGTCAACTCGAGCAAACAACCAGGGAACGCGAGGTACTTTTAGGTCGCAGCCACGGACACCGCAACAGTCAATTGTCTCAGCCCCCCACACTTCGTCTGCTTCCGTTCGAAGCAGCCTACGTTCAAGAGCGGGCCAGGAGCAGTCCCACGTCGGACCTTCATACGCCGGTATTGATCGATCCAAACCTCAGTCGATCGATCTTACCGGGTGACGAGTTTGGTGTCAATGAAAATGCTCTTCTATGGTTAGAGAGAGAAGAGCAAGAATGAATGCTTGTTAGGGTTGCTGTCATGTCTCACCTGTCCTTTCTTCGCCAATATAGAAATTGGAAGCGAGGTCTAGGGACAGAAAAGATTGACTTTTGCGCTCACTGTCTCATGGTATGGCTTTTGTTTTTGTCAGGAGTACAGGGTGCGTTTGTGTTCCTGGCTTGCGGAGGACGGAGTTGCATTGGGTTCGGTAGTTACGAAAACAATATCAAATAGCATCAACAGAGATGTCGGACAGTATCAACAGAGAAGTCAGATATCACATCCTAAACACATCTAGTGTAACGCCTCACTTAAGAGTACTCGTCCCATCAATGATACACAAAACAAGTTCACCAACGAAGAGAGACGGGTGAGGCGGCGCTTGTTTCGGCCAAGTAGCCTTTCGTATGTAATTCTCTTCCGCCACAACAGCTTCAACATTATGACTCTTCTACACTGCCTGAACTTGATTCCTCTTTGCTGGTATCGTTCGCAGCAGCCTGCACCCTCGGGACCTCAAATATCACACCGCCATTCCGCACAGGCTTGCAAACTTTCCACCTGCCCAGGCGGTGCTCATTGCCAAAGACAGCAACAATACATAACCCATCCAGCCCGCGCTCGCCACGCTCGAAGATGTCTATGTCGTTGATTATGCCGGGGATCTCTCGCATTTCGCGAGTACCGTCAGATGTGCCGTTAGCCTTCCGAGGCGATTTGTCCCCAGGGGCGCCTAAAATGGCGACCGGCTCAATCTTTCTCTTGTCCTCGGTCAAGCGCCATACGCGGATGGTGCCATCCCAGCTTCCACTGAGGACGATGTCAGAGTAGGGTATCGTCTTGAGAGCTGTGATCCAGCGGGGTGTGGGATTGGGGACATCCTCCGGTTTGGGATTTTGGTCCGCTGAGATCTCCGAAGGGTCCAGTGGAGGGTCGATGCCGTGGGCGATTGGCTCGATATAAACAGGCTTCTTCTTCTGTGCACTCCAGAGCGCTATTGCGCCGTTGTCACTGCCCGTGACAAATAGATCATCGTCTATCATGGCAATTCGATCCATACTACCCTCGTGCAACAGGGAGCGTGGGTTGATCCCTGGATGAGGCTTCTTATCCACGGCACCACCTCGAAATACCAGTTGTGTCTCTTCCATGACCTTCCACAGTCTTGCTGTCCGGTCGCGTGCTCCAACACTGACACAGCGCTCTTGGGCGAGAGCGTCTATGTCGGCAATTTCATCCTGGTGTCCAAACAGGGTTTCAATGTATGCCATCTCATCAAGGCTCCAGACCTTAACGGTACGGTCTTTTGAGCACGAATACAGCTGATTCGTCCCTCTTCGGAAGGCAAGACCTGTGACAGCATCTCTGTGGTGCGTCAAAACCCTGATTGGTTTCAAGGTATCGGCATCGTGGACGATGATTCTGCGGTCTTGTCCTCCAGTTACGACAAATTTGCCATCTGGTGAAGCGGCCACAGCCAGTATTTGCCCCGTGTGCCTTTTGTAGTCCTTGTCCTTGCTCTTGGTGAAATTGCCCTTGATCCATGATACGAGTTGCGGCTGCCTCCGAGGTGGTGCAGGAGCTTTCTTCGATTTCCGCTTGGTAACTTGGGGGTACTGCTGATGAGGTAGATCTTGCGTCCTCCATCTTTGTAGATACATGTCTTTCGTTGCGGTGTAAAAGTAGGGCGCACAGGCGGCGGTCGAGGTGACCGTCTTTGAGTTGCTCCGAAACTGTATTTGGTCGGCCTTGCCGAAGGCTAACTCGGTATGCAATTGTCGGTATACACGTCCTTTTGTCTCTGCTACATCTTCTTGTAGCCTCTCAGCTATCAAATCTCGGTCGATATCCGCTGCGTCGAAACCGGCTTCGTCCACATGCTCCTTGATATTCTCCAGGTAACGCTCTGCAAGGCGCAATCTGCGTTCGGCGGCCGTCTCGCCCTGGTCGTCGGACTCATCGGCCTCTTCGAGATCGCTGGGGTTCGAGGGAACGTTGGAATCATTGTCGTCTTCCGAATCACTTCCCGAGATAGACTCGTCCCTCTCTACTTTCTTCTTGGTGGGGCCATTGGGTTTTGTAGAGGTTTTGCTGGAAGTTTTTGAAGAAGCGAGTCTCTTCTTTGGTTCTTCAGGAGCACCCGTTCGCTTCCGTTTCTTCTGTGAGCCTGGGATTGTGAAAAAGGACGACATGGTAGGCAGTTTGGGTGCTGCCAATTACCTCTGTACACCACTGAGATTTTAAGAGAGCTACTGATATCACGGCCTACTGCTTGAAAAAAAAAAAAAAAAAAAAAAAAAAAAACTTGCCTGCAACTAAACGGGCACTGCCCCACCTTCTCGATTTCGCTGAACCAATAATGAGACTCTAATGGAGAATCATTGTTCCGTGATGAGGCTAGGATTGGCCGACCCCAGATGAGGTAAGCTGCCGACCCTGGAACACGGCCGCGCTGCGGTGCCATTGACGCGCAGAGCGCTACAGCCTAATGATAGTACCTGGATGTAGCTTCCACTGCTAAATCATCACTCGTCTTGACGAGCTTCCCGATTCCCTAAACACCCTGCTTCTGCCTCGTCAATCGACATACTCATCATCATGTGAGCTCAGAAACCATGCAACAGATTCCAAACCTGGGTACTTACTGGCGATTAGGGAGATTTTACTTGGCATCACCGGCAAGGACTTTACCATCATCGCTGCTTCGAAGGCGGCGATGCGAGGTGCCACGATCCTCAAGGCATCCGACGACAAAACCAGAGTTCTGAACAAGCACACCCTATTGGCCTTCTCTGGCGAAGCAGGCGATACCGGTACGTAGCTCGTACGATCCAGCTTCAACTCATGCTTACATCAAACAGTGCAGTTTGCGGAATACATTCAGAGAAACGCCCAGTTGTACTCGATGCGAAATGAGACCGATCTTTCACCTTCAGGCTTGGCCCATTTCGTTCGTGGGGAGCTTGCATCAAGCTTGAGATCTCGCAAACCCTATAACGTGAACCTGTTGATGGGAGGCGTCGACCCGATCACCGGAAAGCCGTCACTATACTGGCTGGACTACCTCGCATCGTTGGCGGAAGTGCCCTACGCAGCACATGGTTACGCACAGTACGTTCCGCTCGGAACCTTCTCCCTTTATTTTGCGATATCATACTGACTGCTTTCCTCCTACAGGTACTACTGCCTGTCCATTCTGGATAAGCACCACCACCCCGACATCACCCTCGGACAGGGAATCAAGATCCTGACGATGTGCATAGACGAGCTCAAGAGGAGGCTGCCTATTGACTTCAAAGGTGTGATTGTCAAGGCCATCAAGGCCGACGGGATCGTCGATATAGAATTTGATGACGATCGTGTGGTAAAGAGCGCATGAGGCTGTCGTTGGAGCATGGGCAAAGCAGGCAACCGGATGTACTATTAGAAGGGCTGTGGCCTGCTATCCTGTGAATCATGACCGTTCTCACGCTATGGTGTCCAGAGCTTCCACCCAGAAAGACGCATCTTGGATGAGTGTGGGAGGGTGTGGATTGCTCGGATAATGCCGATACCACGGTATCGTGGACACTCTGGGCAACGGTGCCGTGTCCAGCCCAGACCTTCTTCTCGCAACTTCACCCATAGCCTGCGCAGGATTTATGTTGATCCTCAATAGAGCTTGATGGGGATTTGTGCTACAGGCAGGCATATGTCGCACGTTCTCTCTACCTGCCATGGGTACGACGCGTGGGGGTGTTAATTGGGGAACTACCCTATATGTGAAGTAACCTTCAACGGTCTGAGATTGCGTCCAACTGATCGTGTTTGTCCTTGAATCGTAAGTCATTGCATAGTACATATGATGGCACAGTCTTGTTGTCGTTTTGCAACCCGCCAATCTCGGTATTCGCGGCAGGCCATATACGGGGGTAAATCAGCGTTGTTTTGTGGTTCGACATTTGGTACCTTGAATAGAACCGTGATGTCATGGTTCCCCCCTCCCTCGGCATTTGGCAATGGGCGGCCATGAACGCACTATCTGCATGTGCAGTACTTTAGAAGATGTCATATTTAAAGGCAAAGTGGAATGGCATGGAGAGAACCGTAGGTATTCGTAAATACAAAGGGCGGTCATTCTCCAAGCGTAGTGTGTGCGAATGATTGGTGTGTCGGCCCCCCCGTCGATCGTTCAGGTGCCAGCTAAGATCAGGTGCATAGCCCACGCCAGTCTTTGCCATTGCATTCCCGAAAGGCTTAGAGAAAGGAAATTCCAAAGACCTCAACCGACATCATCGCCACTGGCGGCCCCCCTAGGTAAGTTGCACCGATCTAAACAATTCAAGCAATGACAACGCACTTTCGTCTCGAAGCCTCTGGCTTGGCCGGTACGCATCCAGCCTATCATGTGTAAGCGCAGTTATTTTGTTGGTCTACGCCTAACACAACGCTATACATTAATACTAGTAGACAGGCTACGACGGGGTATCTCTACCGACTCTCCAAGTGGCATTCGTCCTGGTGAATACGGCCAGCACGTCTATCCCAAAGATTTTTTTTTTTTAAAAAAAGAAAAAGGAAAACCCCCCCCCAAAAAAAACCAAAAAACAAAGCCCCAAAGCCAGATTGTGGCCAACGGCATTGAAATCTCACCAAGTATTGCCTGAGGCAGGTAGGACCAGTGAGCATTTGCCAACATGGGCTCTTTTGTTTCCATAGTAGCTACCTTAAGTTCGAGTCATCACGATAAAACAGAGGCACGTAACTCTAAGGCAGCGATGCTTACCAATATATTCAGGACTGTGAACAGGTGGAAAATGGCCCGCTACAATCTATCATTTCCCCCTTAAGTTCTATTCACCACCTGGATTATCCAAGTTCCTCAAATAAGGACAAGTAATGATACGAGTAAATACCTTCTAATATCATCATACCAATTAGAAAAAAAACCTCTAGGAGTCAAGGTGCTAGCCCAAGTCATCTGGAAAGGCTGTATTGGCATCCCACTTTCCGTCTGCCCGAGGAAGCTTCTAGTTGCCTTTGCTTTCTACCATACTTGAGGAACTTCGCCTCATGTCATGGCATGGTTACGGAAGCACCGTGCCTCACCTCGGAACCGGCCCGAGTTAGCGAGCCATGTGGGTAAAACGAAGTAGGGTGTCTGAATGGTTTTCCCACCTACTAGGTAGGTACCTCAGGACTTGACATGATACCTCATAGCAGGTACTCGCCTTACCTAACGCAACCAACCAAAGCAACCTTATGAGCATGCTAGGTTAGTAAGGCACCCAGCCTGCCAGCCCTTCAGGTTCTGCCCACACTAAAAAATCTTGCCCGCCTCCACGCTAGCCTCTTGCAGGCACACGTCAAACAGGGCAATTTTTTTATGTCCTTTCGCCTCCTCCTTCTTTTCATCTTTTCTCCCACAACACTCTCCTCTCTCAACCCACCCAACCTCAACCTTTTGACCTCTTGTTTCACGGGGCACATATTTTCTCCTTGTTCTTTCCTTTGAAGATTCTGCGTGTTCTTCGAGGGATTATACAAGGTTATAGACCACAAGTTCTAATCTGGAAACTTTGGGAGCGTTGGTCTTCCTTTCTTTCCCTTTCTCTCGCATAGCGAAACACGATTCACTCTCGTTTGATTTTCGAGTGTGATCGACAACCGATCCCACGATAAGGGCTACAGTGCATTTCAAAGACGAACACACCTCGAACGATCTTTTCTGTGGCATCATCTTGTCTTTTTCCAAACATGGCGGACCAACTCAACATGGGCGGCCTCAGCCTGGGTTCTGAAGCCCAGCAAGCGGCTGCTCAGCAGCGGTCCTACATTCCGCCTCACCTGCGTGGCCGTCCCGGCCCTCCTATGAGCGGCCCTCCTCCTGGTGCTCCCAACGGTGCTCCTAACGGTGCTCCCAACGGTGCTCCCAACGGTGCGCCCAACGGCCCCGTGCCAAATGGTACTGCGGCTCCGGGTGTCCCACCCTCCGCTGGGGGCAGTGGTCTGGCGAACAGTGCCTGGGCCAAGTAAGTCAATTCCCACAAAATCATCTTGCTAGTATCTGTAGATGCTAACATCATCTCTAGTCAGAACTACACTGCTCGTCAGAGCAACTGGGCAGGCCCTACTGACGGTCCCCCTCCGCCCAACTTTACGAATAATCGTCGTGGAGGTTGGAATGGCGGTGGTGGTCGCGGTGGGTACTCCGGCGGTGGGGGCGGCGGAGGCTACGAAGGAGGTGGCCATGCTCGAGGCTCTGGCGATGGACAATGGCGCGAAGGAAAGCATGTTCCTGGACCCCCCAACCCTCGTGTTGAGCGCGAGCTCTTCGGTACTCCCGATGACCCGTCGAAGCAACACACTGGCATCAACTTCGAGAAGTACGACGACATTCCTGTTGAGGCGTCTGGCCAGGATGTTCCCGAGCCTGTTCACCAGTTCACCAGCCCTCCTCTTGATGCGCATTTGTGTCTGAACATTGAGCTGGCTCGCTACAAAGTCCCTACTCCTGTTCAGAAATACTCCATTCCCATCGTCTCTGGCGGCCGTGACCTGATGGCCTGCGCCCAGACGGGTTCAGGCAAGACGGGCGGTTTCCTCTTTCCAATTTTGTCGCAGGCTTTCCTCAACGGTCCTTCTCCGCTTCCCCCAACCGCCGCTGGCCAGTTCGGCCGACAACGCAAAGCCTATCCCACTTCACTGATTCTGGCGCCAACTCGTGAGCTGGTGTCTCAGATTTACGAGGAGTCCCGCAAGTTTGCCTACCGATCATGGGTGCGTCCTTGCGTCGTGTATGGTGGTGCCGATATTGGCTCTCAGCTTCGTCAGATTGAGCGTGGCTGTGACCTGCTTGTTGCTACCCCCGGTAGATTGGTTGATCTCATAGAGCGAGGTCGCATCTCTCTTTGCAACATCAAGTACCTGGTACTCGACGAGGCTGACCGAATGCTTGACATGGGTTTTGAGCCCCAGATTCGTCGTATTGTTGAGGGTGAAGACATGCCTACCGTCGCCAATCGTCAGACGCTCATGTTTTCGGCCACGTTCCCTCGCGACATCCAGATGCTTGCACGAGATTTCCTGAAGGATTATGTTTTCCTCTCTGTTGGCCGTGTTGGTTCCACCTCGGAGAACATTACTCAGAAGGTTGAGTATGTTGAGGATGTTGACAAGCGCTCTGTCTTGCTCGATATTCTCCACACACACGGAGCTGGTCTCACCCTTATCTTCGTTGAGACGAAGCGAATGGCCGACTCTTTGTCAGACTACCTCATCAACCAAAATTTCCCTGCTACCTCGATTCACGGAGATCGAACTCAGCGCGAGCGTGAACGGGCACTCGAGTTCTTCCGCAACGGACGCTGCCCCATCATGGTTGCCACTGCTGTGGCTGCTCGGTAAGTCATCTTCACCCTTTCTACATCTCAATGAATCATATCGCTAATTGATTATCAGAGGTTTGGACATCCCGCACGTGACACACGTTGTCAATTACGATTTGCCTACGGATATCGACGACTACGTCCACCGTATCGGTCGTACTGGCCGAGCCGGAAACACTGGTCTGGCTACTGCTTTCTTCAACCGTGGTAACCGCGGTGTCGTCCGTGAGCTCATGGAGCTTTTGAAGGAGGCTAACCAGGAAGTTCCATCATTTCTTGAGACCATTGCCCGCGAGTCTTCCTTTGGTGGGGGCGGTCGTGGCGGTCGATCTCGGGGTGGTGGTGGCCGCGGCGGTGGAGCTAACCGCGACTTCCGCAAGTTTGGCGGAGGCGGCAGCAACTATGGCGGCGGCGGTGCCATGGGAGCTCCCCCAGGTGGCTCTGGCGGTTATGGCGGCAACTTCGGCGGATCCCAAGGTGGTGCTGCCTACGGAGGCGGCGGCGGTGGAGGTGGCTATGGCGGCGGCTATGGAGGCGGTGGCGGCAGCTACGGCAACCCCGGCGGCCCTGGCGGGCAGTCCTCCTGGTGGTAAACCGAAGACCTCGTCAACGTCGAGGTAATGTGTGTTTTGATGCCAACACACCTTCTCCAGCTGCTGCATCATTATCGGTACTTTTCACCTTTGCTTGATCGGTCCCACCGGGGACAGACTTCCTTCATCTTGTTTATTTTTTACGGCTTTCATTTCCTTTTTATTCATATACACACCTCTTTTCTTTAGTTTTCTCTCTTCGACGACACGGCGAGATCATGATCTGCGACGCTTTACGAGTGCCTGGTTGCTTTCCGCTGGCAAAAGCAATATTCGGTCCCGAGGGCATTCATGAAGCATGCGATAGATTGCATTTCTTTGATTTCGGCACCCTCTTCGATTGATACCCTTAGACCGGATTTGGGAACTATGAAGACGGCGGCAGACCGCGGTGGTAACAGATCTCAACTTTGCTAGATCTGAAGACATACATCACCGCATTTTGCTGCAGCTGTCTACGTCGGGATCCCCAATCCCCACTTCGAAAAAGGCATTTTCTCGCATTCACGCTAGAGGTTGACGCCGACGTCGTGCAGACATAGACAAAAAGGATTACTCGGGTTACCTGGTTGCAAATGGCTCGGCGCTTCTCCCAGGTTAGGGACAGGCAGAGTCACACGAGCATAGACTACGGACCAGGGTGGTCGGCATATCGGTTATCTCCTTGTTGTATCTCGGAGGGTACGAGACACACCGCTCGACATACGATTTATGGATTGGCGCGCGACGGTATGGATCACGAACAGCTCCTGCCCTTCGCATGTCATTTGGTACATTAAGCGATGGGGCTTTGGCTTGGCCACGAAACAGGCCAGGCCGCGAGGCTTCATACAGACGGAGAAGTTACTGGCTACCGACATAGCTGTTGTACTCTATCCCCGTGGTATACAGAACCAGACTGGGCCGAGGGATTCATGTAGAAAGAAAACCGAAAGGGAAGGTCAACTTTCAAAAAAATAAAACCAAGTTACCGTTTTGCTATTAATGATGTTGTTCCCTTGCTTGTGCCGTCGTAGAGTGAATGGAGTGCTACCATGTTGAGCAAAGTACCGACGAGGTGCCTAAGTGTGTCGAAGAAAGTCTTGATACAAGTACTTGAGGTATTAATGAACTGGCTTTTAGAACCCTTTCGGTCTATCGCTATACGAAGTAGCATCGGAGGTGCTGGGGGTCCATCAAGAGGGGTTCAGGCAGTGGGCGTCGAGATAGCTGTTGGCCACTACTGTAGGATTGATGGGAATTTAGATGACTTCCTAAGTAGGTACGTACCATGATAGAGGCACCGAAAGGGGAAGTTGGGTTGCCCTGCTCAGTCAGGCCTTCCGTGTGGATCAAAAACCTGGCAGTGTTTTCCCCTCCGTTTCAAGCGCACCCCCACATCACGACGCCAACGCCAGCGCTGCCCAGGCCAGCCCCAGCCCGACGCTGATTTATTAGCACCGGAGCACTTAGATAGCCACTCACCTCTTGCTCAGGTATTTAGCCTACGTTGCTTGCCCCGACTTGTCTTTGCAACTCAAGGATATAATCGGCCCACGATCCCAACGACTGCATCTAAACTTGGAACGCCTCGTCGCGATTTCCCCCGAACGTACGAGCGAGGGAGAGAAGACGTTACCGCGATCGCACCAGCACGATGGGTATCCTCGAAACTCTCGACTCTGGCATCACGGAGCTCGTGGGACAATGGAATGGCTACTCGACAGGACTGGTCACCTTGCTGGTGGCCATCGTCTCGTACCGCCTCGTATCGCACCGCGAACCCGACGTCCACCCGATGCTTCTGGCCAAGCAATCTGTAGCATCGACCGTGCGCAACGAAGGCGAGAGCGCCGTGTACAGGTCGCACGCTGCACCTCACTCCATGCCTCTCAACTCAGGACTCAACGTCAAGGACCCAGGGTCTTCCAAGTGGGCGCGAGGTCGCGACGGCGACTTACGAGACATCTGGAGGAGAGCGGCTGGTAGCGACAGCACCGACACCGCAGCTCTGGGCAAGATCTTGACGGTACTTGGCTCTGAGAAGGTGATCGAGCACAAACTGGGTATGTTGCAGCATGCGATAACAGCTGGCGCATTGGCATGGCTGACATGGCGGCTCTAAAGAGGATATCACCAGACAGATTATCTTGATTGGGCATCACATTGCAGAACAGGGCGGCATAAGAGTCGCCATCTACTTGCCCAACTCGATCGAATTCTTAGTCACGTTGTTCGCTTGCAGCTTCTATCCGAACTTGACCACGGTCCTCATCCCTTTCGACGTCTCCAACGACGAGCTGGTCTCGATGCTACGGAGGTCTGCTGTTGATACCGTTGTTACTGCGCCGGGCGCCTTCCCCTTTGACACTGTTGTCTCCGCCTACCCGGCGCTGCGCCAACTTATCTGGGTTGTGGACGAAGGCAGCAAGCATTTGGATTGGAATGAAGTGCCGGAGGGCACTGGGGGTAGCGTGAACGTTGCTACTTGGCAGGACATTGTCAATGACGCTCCTACGGCCGCCGGTAACGAGTTGCCTCCACTGGATCCGACCAATGTGCCCAAGGACGTGGTAGCGTTCTGGCAGACCAAACCAGGGCAGATGGAGGAGATGGTGCGATTTAGCCAGGCAAATCTGGTAGCTGGTATTTCTGGCCAGCTCACTGCTGTGCCTAGTAAGGAGAGGTTCAGCCAGTCTGACCTCTTCCTGCCTGCTGATTCCCTGGCCAATGTCTATACACTTGTAATGACGCTAGGTGCCCTCTATTCGAACACATCTGTGGCATTTACATCGGTCGCAGGACAGTCTCCAGACCTGATCCTCGCAACCCAAGGCGTCGCGCCGACAATCCTCGTGGCAAGCCCAAAGGCGCTTCTGAAGCTCCACGAGGAAGCGACCCAGAAGCTGAGCTCGCCGGTCGCCAAGCTCGCACATTATCTGGCTTCCCGCGCGCTGACGCAGGAAGGTGTGCACACGACTACGACGACCCTTTCTGGGCTCTCGGCATCCCGGCCTTCCCTCGGGACCACGCCGGGAAAGCTGCGCCTTGTGTACGTGGCAGATCGCGCAGGTACAGATACGCCGCGGCTGTCGCAGACGGTGCTCTCCGACTTGCGCGTCTTTACTGGTGCCAAGGTTGTCTACGCGCTGACAGCGCCAAGAGTGGCGGGTGCGGTGAGCCAGACGGCGCTATACGACTACCGAGTCGACGAGGACAGCACGGCGCATTTCGGGCCACCACTTACCAGCTTGGAAGTTATCCTCAGGGACTCTGGAGACTACAAGACAACGGCAGACAAGATTGAAGGCGAGGTAAGCCCCATCTGTCCCCCCGAAGCAGTCCGGACTTGATTTGCCGGGTTGATGGCTAATGAACAACGTATAGATTTTCGTTCGCGGTCCTAGCGTTGCCGGCGGAGAGGCAAGCGTTGGGGCTGTGGGGAGGATCAGGGACGACAACACTCTATCGTACACTCAGTGACAAGTCTCCGATATGCATCAAGGATGACCTAGTAGCGATCCTCATCTGTTATGGCACGTGAGCAAGTGGCCAAGCCCGGGCAGAAGAGACGGAAGTGGATTACAATAGCGCCCAAGACACTTTGTGGAAGTCGAATGAATTGTACCCGAAGGCAACAACTGCGTGAGCCAGAAGTCTGATGCTGAGTATCTTGGGTATCTTCGTTTTGTAGAGTGATGAGTACGAAGGAAGCACATTGTCTGTGATGCCTGAATACCTTGGGGTGAGGTGGGAGGGTGTGGGAAACGTATCCCCACATGACGGATCTCACTGACCCGACGAGCAACATGATCAAGCATCTCCCGAGGAGGTGTCACAATAGGGGTCTTGGTGACGGTCACCGTAAGAGTGTTTCTTTACGCTGTTAGTGCAGCGGCTAATGTATTCAATCCTCGTCTTCCCCACGTCGCTCACTTTACTGCCCCCACCCACACACTCTGTGCACAGCAAATCGATAATGCGGTGACACTATCGAGACATGCCCATCCCTGCTGATGAGCAAGCGGAAAGGGGAACGGATGACCCGGGTGATATTGCGTAGAATGCGGATGGAAACGCTAATTTACCCGAAAGAATCAAATTGATCCCAGGCCACAGGACCGGGCTACAGGCCCCTCAGCCTCGCCCGCAGGGTTGCGCCCAAACGGTGGGAAAGTGAGAGTGGGCATGGGAGAAGAGCCGTGATTCCCACCTCCCCCGTAGCAAGCCGTTTCAACGGCAAAGTACCGCCGCCGTAGTTGGACAGCAGGTGCGTCGTAGGTAGACAGTAATTAGGTACAAGGGCAGGCCACTGAAGTAGGCCGGGCGAGGCGTGGCAGAAACAGTTGAGTTAGATAGTGAGATAGTGTGTGTGGTGTGTGGTTCAGCCCTCCCCTCCCTTCATATCGCGCCTACTTGGTGCAGCATTTTTCCTTTCCCCTGTGACTTCATCACAGCTTATGACTTAAGTGAACAGTGTCTTGTTCCATTTGCGTTGCATGCCGTGATCACTTGCATATGTAACGCTGTCACATTCACGCACACACATGCATCGTGCTGTCGGCTCTAGCTTGTCAAGCTGAACGACCCTTGGCGCCGCATCTCCAGCTCCGAAAGCGCAGCAAAAGAAGACTCAACGGCCATATCCTACCAGCCAGCCAGCCAGCAAGCCAGCAAGCCAGAGCATAAACACGCAAACAAAAGCCAATGCCTCGCGTCATCCGCTGACATCAGAAACACTGAGCCATTGTCGTCGTGCCGCCGGGGGCCGAGGCGAGGCGAGGCCAGGCATGAAGAAGTTCTCCAAGCTCTTCGGGCGACGACGGCCGGCCGAGGGCTACCACAGTCGCCAGTACACGCGCGAGACGTCCCCCGACGTTCATCAGCTGACCTCGCGGCGTCGTACCGCCGATGTGTGTGCCAGGACGGCGCCCAAGACGGGCTCCAACCTCGTCGTCGTCGACGACACCCACCCGCCCTGCGATCATTGTAGGGCCATCGACTTCCCCAAGCTCCTCGACTGGCATCCAGGCCAACCACGTCCCTGGATATCACTCTCCCACGCCTTGAAGGACTCGTCTTGTCCCTACTGCACCTTCTTCCAGGCCATGATTGGCACAGTTGACGGCGCCGACACCTTTACGCCCTACCTGCGCATTCGCCAGGCCTTTGAGCGCCTTGGCTTGAGTGAAAAGCATCCTTTGGGCATGTCGGTGCTCATAGAGGTCAGCACTAAAACAAAATCTCTCCCCTGGGGTTATATTGTCAAGGCCGTCGACGACGAAGTAGCGACGGATCTTAGTGATGTGGACACTGATGCCACGATTCATGTCGATGGGGAAGGCAATCATGAAGACGAAAAGATATCTCACAGCCAAATCAATGGCACCGCCCACGAAAAAGATGCCTTCAGACACGACTTACTTTCAAAAGACCCCCCAGTGTCCCCTATTGACGACTCTACACCGGTCTCCGGCTCACCCGCGTCTGACGCAGCGAAAATGGATATAGAGATTCCACCTATGCAGAATGAGCTATCAGATACCGCGCCCCCTACCATTCGTGGCAGACCAGTACCTCCCTTACTGAACCCGGCGTTGGTTCAATCTTGGCTTCGCTACTGTCGAAACAACCATGCCGAGCAGCCATGCGCTAGGAAGGAGCATTTTCCTTCTGGCATTCGCTTGATAGACTGCGTTGCTCGCCGGGTAGTTTCCTTCGCAGATACCACGGACGACTGCGACAAACCGGACTTCGTCGCCCTTAGCTACGTCCGCGATGGCCTAAACGCTCAGTCCTCCGATGACTGGACTTTCTTCCCCGAGCAGCCCCCGGCCTTGATCGCTGATGCAGTGTCCCTGACCTGCACTTTGGGCTTCCGTTACCTTTGGGTCGACCAATTTTGTTTACCCAATCCGAAGCAAGAACCGGAAGCACACCAGCGTCAGCTAAATCAAATCGGAAATATATTTGCATGGTCCAGCCTCAGCTTAATCGCCATAACCGGAGAAAACGCCTATGAAGGAATACCTGGCGTGAGCATACCACGAGAGGAGCAGCTTTCTCTACGAACCGATGCAGGTCTTTTCACCACCTCTCTGCTCCGCCCTGATGTAGAAATCAGTGCTTCAAAATGGGCGTCAAGGGGGCTATCCTACCAGGAGAGTCTATTTTCACGCCGTCGTCTCGTATTCACATCCTCTCAGGTGTACTTTCAATGCGATAATTTCCATTGCCATGAAAGCATATCCATCCCGCTTCAGTATTGCCAAGACCTTACTGTCGGACGCGTATTCCCTGGTGCAGCACATGCTCAACTTCGTCCTGGATTGCTCCAGCAACACATCGGGGAGTATATGCTCAAGGACTTCGTTTCCCATGAAGAACGGGTGGATGCTTTCCGTGGAGTATTGCACAGATACTCGCAGATCGACCATGCCATTGATAGTTTTGCTGGTCTTCCCCTGTTCCATGCTGAAGAGTTTGGCGACTCAGAGGCGGTGACCCAGACGGATCGCCTAGCTGTGGCCCTGGGCTGGGTGCCTGACAAGGTGCCGGCTCCGGAGAACTATGTGGACCCTCATGAATTCCACGATACCCTGCCGTCTTGGACCTGGATTTCCTGGCGGCCTCGAGACACTCAGAGTGCACTGAACAAGACGTTTCACTTTAATTTGACGGATGATGCATCGTCCATGGCCGTTGACGTCAGGGCCACCCCCAAGCTGGAAGCCTTTTTCGGGTTCGAAGACTCATCTGTACAGTCCTGGGAGACCGAATATGAGTCAATACGACAAAATAGCGAGCGTATCAGGTTCTTACGCCTCAAAACGTTTTGCATTGAAGTACCACTTCGCAAAAATGACGATGGCATCACCCTGGACTCTCCTTTTGCCAAAAAGTTCAACAACGTGATAGAAGCATGGTGTCGATCCTTGACGGACCCGATACCAAATGGAGAGCACCAGTTGACCGCAGTCTTCATCTCAGGGCGACATTGGACCGGCGAGGAGAAGGGGGACGCCACTGTACTAGTGTGTAGAGCGACAAAATGGGAGCCGAACGGTCACTTGATTCGACTGGGCATCATGGGTATCTCTTTCCAAGAGCTGGTAATAGAGGACAACGGTGAACCCAGAGGTCACGCGGTTCTCAAGGGCATCGAGGTCGATCCTCAAAGGGAGGACAGCGGCATCCAGGTCAACGGAAACACAAACGGCAAAGCAAACGGCAACGGAAAGAAGAGCGAATGGCACGGGGCTGGAAAAAAGAAGAACAGCATCCATCACAATAACAGCTCGAAGAAGGACGAGGCTGAGAAACAGGTCACCAGTGACACCACGGCGAAGGGGAAGGACATCCAGTTACGACTACGCGAGGTTGACATTTACTAAGAGCGGCAGCGGACGCACGTCGAAATAAGAACCAGACGCACTACTATACGGAATTTCGGTTCTAGCATGTTATTCGGTCTTCTGTATGTGATACCAGATAGATTTCATCTTGGATGTCTTTGTATACAACGCAGCTTGTGGGGGGAGGGGTATCTCTGTATTTCTTCTCGGTGACTACAAGGACTTGGGGGAGAACTAGAACCGCACAATCGTGTACTTGTAATTTACTTTACTCGCTTGCTCCTGGAAACAACGCGAAACCACTGTGCGCGTGCGCCACGGGCTCCCAATGACCTAGCTCATGGCTTCGAAAACGGCTCTCTTGGAAAGGTCGTCCTCAACCCAGCTGAGGATCCGACTACCCACGTCACCCACCAGCCTGTCATAGTGCGGGCCGGGGAAGAAGAGGCCGGTGTGGGCGCCGACCTCGTCCACCCCGTCCATGTATATGTCGATCCAGGTTGGATCCATGACACCATCGCGCTTGCGCGGCAGCGTGCAGAACTTGCGCTGCTTGCCTGGTGCGTCGGCCTGGAGGGCCCTGGCCTCCTCGATGGTGCGTGTAGCGTCGGGGGTCAGCTGAGAGTCCACGGAGGTGGCCGCCGGCTGTCCGGGCTCCGAGACATGCTGCCGTCTTGCTTCCTCTTGCTGCTCTTGTTCTCTCATCTCTCGCTGCTCCTCTTCTTTTCTCTTTCGCTGTTCTTGTTCCTCCTCCTTCCGCTCCTCCTTCTGCCTCTTTTGCGTATCTTTATCAGCTTTCTTTTGCCGTTTTTGTAGAAGCTTCTCGCGCTCACGCAGGGCCTTTACCCGATCTTTGACCGCCTGGTCGTATGCGCGTTGGATGCGCTTTGACTCTTTCTCGGCCTGCTTGCGCATGGCTTTATCCGTGTAAAGGTCCAGGTTCGGAAGGACCGGTTCAGAGGGAGCAGGGGGAATGGGCGGTAAATCGTCAGTATGAACCACAGGTTGGCCTTGAGCCTTCTCAACCTGCGTAGCGACAGTCCCAATATCCTGCACTGGAGGATCAGCAGTAGGGTCTTGAGCCTTTTCAGCTTGCGTAGCGACAGTCTGAATATCTTGCACAGGAGGATCCGCAGCAAGGTCTTGTGGCGGCTCCTCTTCAGGTATCGGGGGGATATGTTGCATTTCGAAAAGGCTGCTCGTGTCGCTAGCCTCATCATTCACGGACACGTCCGGCACAGCATTGTATTTCAGGTTTGCATCGATTCTCGAAGGGGTTCGAACGCCTTCAGTCAGATCAGGAGAGATGTCCCGTGAACGGGTTGCTTCCTCCATATTTGAGATGGAGGACTTGGATTTGCTTGCCTTGGGTCGACCGGAAGAAATCGTGAAATAGTTCACGAATCGGACTTGCGCACACGATCCTGGGGGTTGTCCCTCGCTCAGAGCTCGAAGTTCATCGACGTCTTCAAGGCTGCGAAGTTTGTTATATCTTTGGTTGAGGGCAGGGTAGTCTGCCATGGAACCTGCATACTCGAGGTGAGATAGTACATGATTACGCACAGCGCCATATACGCCCTCGGATTTATGCTTGTTGGCGAACTTTTTGAGGCGGGCTAGGAATGGCTGCTCCTTGAACTCCATGTCGTTCCAGAATGGCGGGTTGAAGAAGGGGTCTGCAGTGCTGCCGCTAGACGGAGATGCTATTGAAGGCACGGAGCTCGTAGCGTCCGTGAGGATCAACGAGTCTAGGGTGCTTGCGACGTCTATCGATGACGAAGGACCGCTGTTCAAGGAAGAAACATCGGAAGGTGCTTCGGGAGGCTTATCCTGACCACCTGCGAAGAGGCTTGATATTCCGGACACGATGATGCCCGGATGGAGACCAAGGAACGGAGTGTCCAGCGAAACGGTACCGAGAATGCGATGCTTGAATGGATACTGGCTGTAAGGATCCTGGTTAGGCATAAGGACAACGTCAGCGGAAAGCAGACCGCCCATCGAGTGACCGACAAGAATGACGTCGGTGTTGGGGGACTCGTGGGGATGAAGCCAGGCGCTGAAGTTGTCCCTGGCAACCTCCAAGGCCCTATAGCACTTGTAGCGAGGATAGATCTTTGTGTGGACTGCGTGGGTTTCCGAGAGTGCTGTCTGTAGGAACGTGTGGACGTGGTGGGGGAAGGACTGAAAGGACTGGGCGGTTCCGTAGAAGCCGTGTATGTAGATGACGAGCAGGATGCGACGCCTGTGGAAGTTGCCCGGCTCAAACTCGACATCAATGGCCGAGGGTACGAGGGACTGCGTGGAGGTGAGGCGGGGATCCGATTTGCCCCAGGACGAGCCGCCGCCGCCGCCGCCGCGTCCGCCGCCATCACTGGAGATCGAGTCCCGGCCGGAGCCGGAGGACGCTCGGGACGGGGTCCGGGATGGAGGATGCGGCGGCGGCTGGAGGTACGTCTCATACGGTGGGGGGTCTATTGAAGCCATGGTAGGCCTGGGGGCACCTGCTCTGCTGATGGCGGGAAAGGACGGGCTGATGAGGACGGTCCCCTGTACGGCGATGTGTGTGAAATGGCTCACGTGTTGCAAGCCCCAAAGAGCTGGCCTTGGCTTCGTAAGCCGCGACGAGGAAGTGATGAAGCCAAGGGTTGATTATGTGTACCAGATGGCGGAGTAAAAATAGAGAGGGACTATTGCTGGGTGAGGGGCTGTTTCAACTCGAGATATGCACATGCATGCATGGGCTTTGGGGGTTTGTAGGAATATGCACAATGTGGATTGCAATGCTCGCATAACACCCCAGGACTGGATGTGCCTTGGCTAGTTACCTCGATGTTAATACGGACGCATGAAGCACAGGTTCGCATGCGCCTTTTCGAAGAGCGGAGGCGGAGAAAGCGCCTGTTCTCTGGTTGGTGAGTTCAGAGGGGACGGACGACGGGGACATCTGTGAGTGGACAGCTGCCGAAGTATGGGAAGTGGAAACCGGATTGCAAAGGCAAGTAGGTACAAAGCAACAAGGTGGGCTGAAGAATAGAGAATGTCCACTTTGGCTTGGGGATGTTGGTTGACAACTTGCAGTGGCGTGGTTGGGGGAATACGATTGGTGATTCAACTCAACATCGGATACTGCCTTCGAGTGCTTACACTACCTAGTAGTCCGCGTATAGAGGCACGGCCATGTGCGTTCGAGTAACACTCCGATGATAGCCCTGGCCGCGGACAGAATCTTTTGACTGCAATTCGCTGCCGTGACCACACAATGAACTCGGGCAGTGGCAGTTGATAGTACAGGCAACCGACCGATCAAATGATTCGGCCAGAGGGACCATGATGCACAAAATGGATTCGACTTCGGCGCCGCCTACAGCAGAAAATGGCTTTGGCTGCGAGCCTTGTTTGGTTGCGTCTCCCTCGCTCAACATTGTTAACTACATCAGTTGGTTGAAGACCCACGTCTGCTCCAAGTTGGCTTGTGCCTGTCGTCAGGTTAACTGACACATCTAAATCGACGTAGAACACGCGTCTCTTCCCACCAATCTTTATCTGATATATTGTTTCGCCCACAGGGATTCCCCATTGTCGTCATCAGTGGCCACTCTGCCCAACGCTTATTCGTGGTTTGGAATTACAGTACGGCTACACGGGCATCCATTGGAGGGGCCGCTGTTTCGAAACATCCGTCCCAGGGCCCATTCTGCTATGACCCTGACCTGGGAGAGCTTAGCAGCATGGCCAGCAGGGAATGCTCGGGTGCCTTGCAGTGCCGCTACTGGCCAAATTAAATTACCCAGTCGTCTCCAGACCCTCCAGCAAACACCAGAATCCCGGCAAGGCTATCTATTCCGTGTTCGAGCCATCGGGACTGCGCTGCTGCGTGGTGGTGCCGTGCCGTGCCGCGGGCGCGCTCAGTCGTGAACCCAGGGCCGGGCATGTAGGTCCATCATGGCGACGGACGTTTCACAAGCAAACACAGCACTCCAGGCCCAATCGTGCGCCGACGGATACTTTTCCCCGCCAGCACCACCAGGTGCGTGCTTCTCAACGGTCGATGAGCTGCCAGATGTCGTACAGCAGGCAGAGGCAGAAGCAGAGGGGTATCGGCATGCAGGAACCCGGAAGGTAGATGCCCGATTAGGAATGGCAGCCCAAAAGCCACCTTGCCATCATGACCGGCCGTTTGCAGCAATTCGGTTTGGGCAAGTGCATCCCGGTCCATCGTGTCTGGGATTGCAGGCACCGAGGGCCAAAATGCTTCCTGAGGCATCTCTCCTTCGCCTTTCTGTCTTCGCCCATCGTCGCCGTCTTCACATTCATCCTCGTCTACTATCCTCCAATCCCTCGACTTCGCATTCCCTCCCTACAGTCTCAGCCAAGGCGCGCACGCGCTCACACAACTTCCCGCATCCGTCCAACACGAACAAAGCAACCCGCCATGCTGCTGTCACGCCGCCCCCTGCGCCGAGAATAGGCCCATCCATTGTGTGCAGCCAGACCCCATTCTCTTTGCTGGATACTACCCTGCTACCGCCAGAGCAGGGATCCGCCAATTACCTTGGCGCTCCTCTGCCCCCATATCCATGCTGTAGAGAACGGTGAGGTCGGTGCGCGCCCCTTCGCGCCATTGGCTGCAGGCTGCCAGATGCCTGTCAAGCGAAATTATACCATCTCGCTGCACCACATCAAAGCACAAGCACTCTCCATTTTGGGGGGGGGCCCCGGGACCACGACCGTTTGATTAAGCCAATCCCTCTGGCCCGCTCCTACGGTGAGGTGGTATCGCTCCTTTCTCGTGCCTCTTTTCTATTCTCTCATTTCTGCTTCTCGCCTCTTTTTCTTCTTCCCCCCCTCTTCTGCCGCCGTCGCCTTGTCGCCATCGTCAATCTACCAAGCGTCATTGTGTCGCTCGACATGCCATCGGCCTGCCTGTCCGCGGTCTGGCAAGGGTGATGCACAAACACAGATAAAGAGCTGGAAAGTTCCGAAAACCCAGTATTTACGGCCGAAAGGTGCCCGGATTCGAGGAACCAAGTGTTTGGGGTCCCACCTTGACCAGCGATCAGTCCTGCACCCAACCATCACTTGGCAGCACCAGCAGCATCCGTACCCGAAGCCTGGAAGTAGAGCAGCAAACCGAAAGACCATGCTGGGCCAACTCATCTTGTGATTCGACTGCTCCTTCACTGGGTCTCAAGGCCTCAGCCACACCCGCGAGGCGGTTGCCCCGCTGGAATACGAACCGCCGCAGGCATTCACTCATTCACTGGACACTCACAGCGCACCGCCTGCTTGCCACCACATCGCAACCATGACCAACTCATTACCACAAACATCCGCCGAGCCTTCACTCCCTCAGGCTCGCGACGCTCATTTGGAGGATTCACATTCTCACAGTCATCGCCATTTACGCAACCGGCAACATTCTCACGCACTCTCCGACGACAAGGACAGTGGCGACCCTCAGTATCACGACAGCCAGTCTCATTTGGATCGCCGCCAGGAGCCAGATGCTGATGATCTAAACGCATTCGTTACCCAGGTCGTACAGACCATTTCGCTCGTTCAATACGTCGACCCTGCAGGGCATCCTTTCCAAATCGAGACGCTCTACGCGCCGCCTGCCACCGTTCTCGTTGATCCCGTCTCCGGCAACACCATCCCCATTCCGCCGGCAGAGGATCAGGCTACTGCCGCTGCTGGGGGTCCAGAACAGACAAGCGATGTTCCTTCGCCAGATGACGATTCAGCACCAATGCCCGTCTCTTCTCCGGCCAATGCTCCCTCACCAGCACCGTCAGAAATCTTGCCGCAGTCCTCGGAGCCATCGCCATCCCCGCCGGCCGCTTTGCCGGCGCCTCCCCCCACATCGGACCTGTCGCTCCCTACGACGCCGGTTTCCCCTCCAGTGTCCGACCCTACACCTGAACCTTCTGCGCCTATCCCGAATCCGTCCGCATTCCCTTCACTTAATCATCCTCATAATACCACTTCAAGTAGGTAGCCCCAGAGACTCCCTATTCACTAGTCATGTAAGTCATGGTTGGCTAATGACGATCGCTACAGCTCAATCCAGCGTCCCCGTTTCATTTCCTTCCAATTCTAACGACACTCATGCCTCGTTGGCTGCTTTATCGGCATCTAGCACACAAGAGACGCAATCTTTCCCATCCTCGTTGGATTTTTCTAATTCTAATTCTGACGGAGGATCTAAGTCGACAACATTTATCTCAGAGTCAATTTTCTCATCAATCTCAACGGGGCTATCTACCTCGACCACTAATACCAGGACGTCAGCGTACGCTAGCTCGACCTCGCTAACGCAAGCAGGGGCAGGTGGAGGTAGGGGTACAGGCAACAACGGTGAGGCTGATACTCAGCCGACTGGCTCATCGAGTACCGATTCTGGTGGTTCTTCGGGTAGCGAGCTTTCACCGGAGCACCGGCAGGTGATAGGTGGTGTGGTTGGAGGCGTTGCTGGCGCTGCTCTGTTTGCGGTGTTCGTGCTGCTTCTACTACGTTACAAGAAGAAAAAGGGCGGACTGCCTTTGTTCCGCGGTGATGAAACGACAAATGGCCGGAATTTGATAACCGAGGGCGGCCCTGGCCCTTCGATGACCGAACGGGCAGCTCCTGCAGCCATTTCAGCTGCGCTATCCCGGCTTACCAGCAAGGGCGCGACGCAACCAAGATCAGGACCAGGCGCATCAACGACTTCAGGGGAAAGAGGCTTCTACCGCGTCTCGGGCAAGAAATTGCCCTCGGTACTTCAGACCGGCGGCGACGGGTACACGGATCCTCGTGAAAGCGTCATGAGTGGTGACTCGGACTACTATCGCGGCTCACAGGAATTCGATCCTGCCTCTGGCGGCCTAGGGCGCCTTGCCCTCGGCTCACCCATGCGACCAGTCAGTGGCGTGCCCATCATGCGGGATGGCCCGGCGCGCATCGTCACCGTTCCGGAGAATCCATTTGCGGAGAGGAGTGAAACCAACCCGTTCCTCGATCCTCCAGCGCCACCAGGTCCCCGCGATCCTGTCGGTCGAAGTCTAGTTGGCCAAGATGGCTCCAGGGGATCTGGATCTAGATTCCACGAGAGGCTGTAACCCGGGGTTTCTTTCTCTGACGCACGCTTACGACTTGCTTGCACGCATCTGTTGCTCGCATCTGTTGAGATGCTGTTGTTTTCAACGTGCGGATGATACCTTCTGAGCATGACGTTGAGCGTTTATTTTACTGAGCGGCATTACGCCGTCCGGCTCTGATCTGTTACATCACGACGCATTTTGGAAAGAGGCGAATGGTGAAGTGCTCTTCGGTGTGATTTAATGTCTCTTATTGGCAGGGGCTGGACGCGTTGGGCAGGTAGCCAGACAACCTGTAGATGGCGGGCTAATTGGCATGTTTTGTCTATGGGACGTGGCTGAAGTCCGCGGTGATACCAGTTGTTCTATTGAAGCAGAATAAGGAATGATGAAGATCTAAGAACCATCCGTCGAGAGAATTCCCCAAGCTGCATAGTAGACACGGTAACATTATCGGAAGCTTCACTCAATTTGCCGACACCTGAAGCAAGCGTAATGAAAGATGCTTGACTAAGCCACAAGAACTGCCTGCGGGAAGAATGTAGTTACGATGGAGCCGAGACTCCTTCTTCAACAGGTTGTAGATGCAAATTCTTGTGCATGCATGAATACTTGATGGTGGGGCGAAGATGATGCGGTTCGAGAAAAACATTGGCGGGCTCAGGGTAGGTCGGAGACGTGCAGGGTTGCGGTTTGGCAGCTCCTGAGACAGTCTTGAAACCAAGGGTCGGCCGCGACGGACGCATTCCGGGCGGAGAGGGAAGATTTGGGAGGGGGGAAAAGGGTCTGCCGCCATGAAGATCTCCGGCACGAAGAGACTCCAAGGGCATGAGTTCATCACCATGTTGTCGTTTGCACAGCCTCGTTTGAAGAGGTGCGGGAGGGCTGCACCAGGCGTTGGAGTTGGAGTTGTGAAACGCCCAAGCTGGGCAGCGGAGTCAACATCAACACCAACACCAACACCACACATCGGGCACACATGGACCGATATTGCTTTTGTCCACAACCCTCTAATCAGTCTATGCGACTCGCTTCTTGGAAACTGGTTCGTGATCCTTGCGGACCAGACCGGAGGCCGGAGCTCTGCAGCTATGCATCCCTCCAACCCCGGGAGATCTGGCAGCGGAGTTTTGTCAACATGCAGTGGGCGGAGGCGGAGGCTCTCCGACACTTGGAATTGCATTGTAATACGCGGGCGAAAGCCCCTGGCAATGGCTTGTTGTTCTTGCAATACATCCTGCGCGCACCTGGGCTTCCCGGGGGGGGGCGGGGGGCGGAAGGCAAGCATGGCCCGCGGATGAGATCATAGAAGCATGGAATGCTTGGGACGGTAGATTATCTTGGTGAGATGGAGCGCGTGGCTCGGACGTTGGCCTTTGACCATGTCTCGAACCCGGCCCTGGCGAGGTGGAGGGGCCTTCTGGTCTGGTCTAGCTTTGACAGCCGTTGCCGTACCTTGGCTGCGTTACTGGCCGACGTATTGTCGTGCAAGGATCACCGAATGCAATATTTCGCCCGGTAGCGCATGTTAAAAACAGCTGAAGGTTGCTTTGCAGGAATGCAGGTGCATGGATGGGCAAAAGGCGATTGGGAATTATCGACTTGTGCATGTACGCGCGGATCGTGATCGGCCGGGGCTGTTGAGAGGCCAGGGACCTTGCCAAGGTGTGATTGGGGGTGGTGAATGATGACGCATCCCGGTCGGAAGAGAAGTCCCAGAGGAAATTACCTGGTAAGAAGGTAGATACATACACACACAGACCGCGATGCAGTTCGCAACCATAACAAAAAGGAAGATGCGTGCGTATCAAGGCCCATCCATGGCGTGCGAATGTGGCATGACTTTGCAGACTTATCACAGCCCATGTGAGGCGACGATGGGTCGAGACCATCGGCCTGATTCTTCCGACTTAAATGTACAGGTGAGAGGGTGTACGCATGTGTCACTTTCGATGATGGTCGACGGTTGAGTAGGTAGGGTTTGTTGGCGGATGACTTACAGACGACGATGCCCGGAAGCCAGCCCCAAGATCTATTCCGGTCGCATGGTGTAATTAGACACGGCAGCCCTGATGCTGATGATGATAATGATAATGATGATGATGATGATGATGGACGACACGATTGGGAAATCCCACCACAAATGGAATCCTGGTCGTCTTGCAGGCCCCGATGGGAGAGGGCAGCAGCCATGCTTGCAGCGGGAAGACGCTGGGCTGAGACCGAGGTGCGTCCAGGGGTGGTGGATTAGTGGGTTTGGGGGCAGAGGCGAGACCCATTCTTATCCCGATCAGGGACCCGACCTGGCCTCCATCCATCCACCTACCCACCTCCTTCTTGTGTTCCCCAACTGGACTGGACTGGCCTTGGATGTGCTCCTAGAGAAGTTGAATCACTGCCACGACAATTAATAATTACCAACCATGCCCCCCCCGGACCTTTGTCAAGGTACCTGCCTAGGAAGCCTTCTGTTTATATTTGTCTTTCCCTCCTCCCGCACCTGAAGCATGACCTGAGCTTTCCCCAACTTGTCCCCACGTACTCCGTACCTTACCTACCTTACCTATGTAATTAATGTTAAGCACTGCCCCCCCCCCCCCCCTCCACCTCCACCTCCACCTCGTCGTCGATCGTCATTGCTTGCACAACCTTGACCTAAGCCTCATACCCTTACATTTCTTCCGCGCGTCGCAATTTGTCCCTCAAGGTGCTCTTGGACGAAAGACAAAAAGGTAAAGTTCGCCGTTGGTTGTGGTGGCGCGCGCTGCAGCCAGACCGCACCCAGTTCGTCGCGTGGCTAACGTTGACTAAGACATCCAACAGGCAGGCCCTCGATAAGGTAGATGGGAGGCTACTAATTAAAAACCAAGATCGATCAAGCGCTCAACTACCCGTTCTCCCTGCATTCCTATCTTGTCTTAATCACCACCCGCACGCCTCTCCAGAGCTTCCAGACTGGTTTGACGCCGTCTCCACGACCCCTTAATAGCCGAGATAACCACCCTTCTGTCTCTCCATTTCACCAATTGCACGCACGCTTCATCGGCCGGCCGACAAACAAAGACATTCGTGATTCTACCAACGCACCCTCCCTCTCCCTAACCCTAAAGCAGCGGACGAGGTGGAACCATTCGACATCCCGCTTGCTACTATTAATCACATCGAATTATACGATATCGCTCTACCTCACCTGGGCTTCTAATTTCTGGTATTAGCCTGCCAACCACAATTCAACTCAACTCTACTCGACTCCTTCATCCTTGCTGCATCCGCCGAGCCCTCTCCTTGCTGAGCCCCAGTGGTAGCGTCTCTCGGATCCGGAGAACCCGCACTCCCCTGCAGTGGCGCCATTCGGGGCCTCCCAAGCTCTAATTGCTACCACACCACTACCTCTCGCCGCGCTGCAAGGCGCTCGAAAAGAGCTTTCTGTTTCTTCCACCGATTAACTCTCCCAAGGCACGCCTACGACTCTGTTTGACCATGGAGCATATGGGCTTCCATATACCGGGCATGCAAGCCCCGCCACCAATGATGAACCCGCCTCCTCAGATCTTTGGTGGCTTTAGCCCCGATGGCCTTCCCTCGATGCCTCATCTGCCCCCCGATCTGTCCGCGCACATGTTTCCGGATTCCATACTATTAGACGAGTCAAGCGAAGCCAAGAGGAGAAGGATTGCACGGGTAAGGACCACCGAATGATTCGTCGTCCCTATCGCGTCACCCCACGCTCGGAAAATCGTTGCTGATGGCTAGGCTTGTAGGCTTGTGACATGTGTAGGAAGAAAAAAATCAAGTGCGATGGCAAGATGCCATCCTGCACGCATTGCGTAAACTCCAAGACGGAGTGTGTCTTCACTCAAGTTGAGAAGAAACGAACACCGCCAAAAGGGTTCGCATACATCATACGTGTCACCCTTGAGCGACGCCCGCTGATTATCGCTGTAGTGCCAAGTATATCGAAGGCTTGGAGAACCGTCTAGGTCGAATGGAGCACCTACTGAGGCTCTCGGGTATGCATTCTGGGTTCTTTACGAGCGCCAACCGTGACCTTGTTCGCTTACCTTTGCTCTAGGACTCCTTGGTGAAGATGGCAACGATGCCACCGACCTAGGCGAACTCGAAAAGAAGCTCACCGAGAGGAATGAACGCTCGCGCCAGGCATCAATGGTGACGACCAACTCCATCCCGTCCTCACCAATGCGCTCGGCCTCGAAACAAGACGGAAACTCCCTGACACCGCTGAGCGCCCTGACATCGCCGACTGTGGCCAGGGACAAGGACGAGAAGCGCAAGTCCCTGACGCCGATGAACGACGAGCAGGAAGAAGAAGAGGTCGCTACACTATCCGAAATGATGTGCTCTTTGGTCACAAACCAGAGCGGGGAAACACGATACATTGGTGAGTGCCCCCTCCGGGTGGATTACTATTCCGCATCATTGTTGACGTTACGGTGAAGGATCGTCGTCTGGGTTCTCCATCCTGTCTCCCAAGGGCATACAATGGGTCAACTCCAAGACAGGGGACGACTCATTCCAGCGAATGATTTCCGAAGTCTCGGTCGACGATCACAAGTGGACAAACTGGAAACCTGAAGTCTTTGGGGACCTCTTTCCACGTCCCGTCTTCCAACCTCTGCCTCCGAAGCACGAGACCCTTTCTCTACTCTGCGACTACTTCGAGAACTTCAACTGCATGTTCCCGCTCTTCCACCAACCGACATTCATGCATCTAGTGGAGCGGCAGTATTCGTCGGATCCTTACCAGGGCTCGGGTTGGTGGGCCAGTCTGAACTGCGCACTCGCTATAGCTTATCGCCTTCGCGTCATGAGCAACCTCGTTCCGGCCAAGGAGGACGAAAAAGCATGGGGCCACATCAAGAACTCCATGGGTGTCTTTTCGGAGCTGGCCATGCGAAGTACGGATCTCCTGAGCGTTCAAGCTTTGCTAGGAATGGCTCTATTTATGCAAGGCACCCCGAACCCACAGCCGGGTTTTCTACTCATCTCCACGGCTATTCGCTTGGCGCACAGCATTGGCCTTCACAAAAAGGGCACCGGCTTCAACCTGAACCCGATTGAGATTGAGCAGCGGAAACGTGTCTTCTGGATAGCCTTCGTGCTGGACAAGGAGCTCAGTCTCCGCTCAGGTCGTCCGCCCGCACAGGACGACGATGACATGAACGTGGAGCTTCCCGACGCCGATCCCGCTGATAACATCGGCAATATTCCCTTGGCCGATGGTAAAGGCAAGATGAATTTGTTCCGAGTCATGTGCGAGTTTGCCGTCATCGAGAGCAATGTGTACAGGCGTCTGTACTCGACAAGGGCCACCAAGCAAACCGACGGCGAGCTTCTCAACACGATAGGCGAGCTGGACCAGCAGTTGGAGGAGTGGAAGGATCGAATCCCCATCGACTTCCGGCCGGAGCACGAGATCAAAGCTTCCCATACCCCCCTAATCCTTCACATTGTCATGCTTCATTTCACGTACTACAACTGCTTGACAACAATACACCGCATGTCGGTCCATCGAGGCATCTGGTCTAGCCGGTTGTCGAATTACGCCATTCAGGGCTTGAACACTCGACCCCTGAATCCTAGAGTGTTCTCGTCGGCAGCTCTCAGCACAGCCGCTGCAAGAGCATCCATTTCACTCTTGAAATACATCCCCCAGGGCGATTTTTCCTGCGTTTGGTAAGTCCGGTGACTCATGTACAGGTGCTCAAGGAACCTTTGCTAACGCCTGCCTGCAGGATGATTCTGTACTTCCCAGTTTCCGCTTTGGTAACCTTGTTTGGTAACATTCTCGACAACCCGTTAGACCCTCGAGCCAAATCAGACACACGTCTTATGAACCTGGTGGTTGTATTTCTCTCCATGTTGGGCCAGGAGGCCGAGCAAGGTGGTGTTCACCGCATGCTGGGCATCTGCTCCGAGTTTGAGCGCGTGGCCAAGGCTGTTATCGAGAAGGCCGAAAAGGACCACGCACAACGCCGCAAGCGGAAGAACCAGGATGTATCTGAAAAGGCGTCACCGTCCAACACAAACTCAACGGAGCAGCCGGCCAACTCGAATGGCTCTGTGTCAGGGCAGACCCCGAAGCCAATCTCTCCGGTGACACCCACAAACTCCCTGTCAGCAGCTACCCCATTGGCATCGACGTCTCCCAATGTGCGCATCTACCAGGCAAACGAGCACCTATCTCCAACGCACGCCGACCACTCAGGTTCTTCAGCTTCCATGGATACGTCTCCACACGAGGCATCGCCTGCCAGGGGTCCTACAATATGGACTCAAGACTTCACTGGCAATCATCAAGGCGGTCCGGAGTCTCTCCACGATTACAATGATTACAACGCAGACATGCAGTCTCCAACTTCGAAGAACGACATGGCATTCCAGCAGCCGTTGCTACCACACGACCTGTTTTCTCTGCCTGTGACCTTGGACTGGAATTGGGCGGAGATGAGTGGCGGTGCTTATCCCAGCGTCGAAAACGGAAACTTTGAGGGGCAATCGGGTCATCAGCACATGTGAGGCTCTCGGCGGCAGGCACTGCTGTTCATGGCTGAGCTGTCGGGATGCTGTGGTTGACGCCGACATGAAAAGAGCCATATAAACGGTTGTTTGGAACTCACGATTTACGCAGGAAGGAAAAAGGATATTGGTAATATGTATGTTCGCTGCGGCCTGTTTTGTGTATTTGGTACAACCAGCGTAATGGCATCATGAAAGTATCCTCGGGAGAAGGATGCCTGTCTTATCACAGTGTGTCATTCATTGTATAGCAAACAATCTACGTGCTTTACGAAATTAACTAGATGTGCCCCGACTCCCGGCGTAGTGGTTGATGCTTACGCCACTAGATTCTGCGAGCTTGTCGACATAGGTTATTATTCTCAGCCTTCGACATGCTCGACGATGACTCTAGTACAGCACATAACATATCTTCTCCGTATTGCGAAAAAAGGTATCATGTCGTTGTATTTAATCCTGAACAAATAAGCAATAAAATACAGCCAAAAGCACCGTCATCACAAAAGCACATGGCATTATTTGGCAATATTTTGAAAATTTCCTGCGCTGTATGGGAGAACAAGAGACCCTTCCCGTCTCTCCCCTGCGTGTTCCTCGTCCTGTGTTTCTTTGCCCCTCGTTCGTCTGCGCTTACACATTGCAAAAGCCAACAAGAAGAAGGGGAGAACGTGAAAAGAAAGAAAAAGAAGCAGAGCAAATCAATAAAAAAAAGTGGTAGGATTCGAGCCTTTTTGTGCCATTTAACGCCGTGCTGAAGAGACCTGGACCGTTTCCCCCGGTTCCAGTGAATGCAATGGGTCGGCAGCTGCGCTCGAGCAGTTTCTTTTCGCTCGACTGTCGTATGTCGTATAATAGTCTGTACATACCAAAACGGAGAGTAAGGAAATTGGGGGGGGGGGGTAGGAAATCGAGAGGAGACATTAACGGCTGGTAGCCATCACCCTGCAGCCTTATGCTCCTACCATACCAGGACCGTAACTTTGTTGTCGCATCGCACTTGGGTACGGTTGTGGGTTTCCAGAGTTCTACAGCAGCAAGTTAGAACCCGTCGATTCCAGCTAGCGGGTTCGAGGAATGGGAGTTTACCTTTTTGCGACGCTTCTGGCCCCCCTCACCCTCGCCCGTTGAGTACCCCGTCTCCATGCCCGTGTCATCGTCAGCGTACGTTTCGTTGTAGCCTTCGAAGCTGCTATCGCCATAGGTCCGCTTCTTGATGTTCCGCCGCGGCCGCGTCGGGTCGTGGGCTGACGAAGTTGACTGCTTTGGACGATTCGACACGCCTGGCGTGGTGGCCAGGGGTGTGTTGGGGGCGGTGGGCTTTGAGGATGAGGTCGGTTTCGCGACGTCCCTCGCATCTCCGCTTGATGGCGCTAGGTCGCCGAGGACGGACATGTCCCAAACGTTCTTGGGTATGGCACCCTTTGACATGGTCATCGCCCGTCCCAATGCCGACAGAGTCGCGTCAGATAGCCCATCGGCAACCTCGCGGCCTTTGACTTCGTGGACGTTCCATTCGAGCTCGGGTGCCTGAACCATGGATAAAAACTCCGACATGGTACCCTCCTTCTTCTTCTGCACGTCGAAGTGGCCGGCCACTCCTAGTCGCTTGATGTGGCCCTTGTAAGTCTTTCGCAAAGCATTCTTCTCGCCGTTGGGCTTCTCGCGCGCAACCTCGGCGGCCAATCCGGTCAGGTCAAACATGGCGAAGAGATCATCCGAGGTCCTGGGGAGGGACTCTGGGAGAGCTAGAAAAAGAAACAGCAGTGTTAACGAGCAGTTCTCAACAACAACGCCCCTACGACTGTCGAGTTCACACCCCTACGGAGAGAAGCGAGAAGAGAGCAGAAGAGGGAGCCTTACGAGTTTGGCAAAGGAGGTACTTGACGCCGACATCGCAATGAAGGTCGTCGATACCAAGTTTGCGTTCCTCGAGGTGGGGCTTCTTATGGCTGCGATCGCCGTTGTCTTCGAGCGCCCGCTTTCGCTTATTGGGCGTATCATCCGTCATGGCCACGTCGGGCTGAAAGGAGGCGCCGTTGACGCTGTGTGCAGGGGTCGGGAGGGTCGTGGCCGAAGTCATGGATGCGGACAGGTTGGTCGAGGGCTGCTCGGAGGAGGAGGTGGTGGTTCCGGGAGAGAGCTGGGAGGGACTCTGAGGCGTCTGTGGGTGAAACGACATGTTGGAAATGGTCAACGGCGGGACAGTGATTCGAGGCGAGACGAGCTCAGAGAGGCCGATGCCACCGACTGAACGGCCGCTGGCGCTGCGCTGTCTGGTTGGCTCAATCGACAGTCATGCAACTCCCCAGGTGTTTTTTTTTTTTCCGTAGAAGGGGAAATGAACGAGTAGACGGAGGGGAGGGGGGGGCAGAATCAAGTCGATTCTGCGCGGCGGTCACGGTGCGACGGGGATCCGTAAAGGCAAATCGATGGCTGGTCGGAGGTAAGCGATGCTGTTTCCGCAAAAGTTGTCGGGGGCGAGGCGCTGGTCGTAGGTAGTCGCAAGGCGGGCGGGTTCGCTGTCGATGAACAAAAGGTCGGGTCGTGGGTGTTGCGTGGTTGGTGATCAGGTTTGGCAGATTGAAGGGTGTGGTGATGTGGAGGTGCATCCGCTTGGAGGGAAGGGAATCTGTGCCTGAAAGACAAGGCAGTATCGTCCGGAGCCCCCCAAGGCATTGACGTGGAGACTTAGCGCTGGGAGAGGGAAACCGCCTGAATCACTCCAGTTGCGCGCTGTACCTTGCACCAAGCGGCTCCACTAGCGCTGTGCTGGCGGATGCCTTGTGCCCATCCCCCTTCATCAGGATGCCTGCTCACGTGACCTAATGCAAGTCATTGAAGATTTTCTTCTGGGTGGGGGATCCCGGCCGCCGCCGCGGCCCCAGCAACAAAAAGCCCCCTCCCCAAAAGAAAAACACACTGCTTAGGTAATACGTGGATCCGAATGTTTAATTTGCACGTCCCCCTTGACCGGACATTCCCCTTCCTTTCCCTTTTCCACAATTAAAACAAACAAGACCACCAAGATCTCATCCACCATCGCCGGGTCCATGACCTCGCGTCATTCCAGTGCTGGCGAAAACGCAGATCCGTGGTCGAGAGCACATCGTTTCGTACAACCTTGCCTAAAACCATCATCACGAGGGCCCCTCGTGCGGCTGCCATGATGCGATGATGACCTGATGCAAGTGACATATTCCGCCTTCGTCTTCCCAATCATGACCTGGTTGATGCCTTTGCTCATGGTCTTGCTCCCTTCTCCATCGAGACCGTGATTGTCTATAACACTCCAAGGAGCGAGTGCCTTGATTGTGTTGCTGTGGGACTATGTGCCATAAAGAAGACTACTGGTTTGTTTGCCCATTCTCCCACCTTCCACCTACACATTGAATGATGACACCTCATACATCTGGTAAGCCTATCAGTCATGCTTTGTTGTTGACGTCTCTGTACTACTCGGAAGAGTAGTTGAGCGGTAACCACCGGGCTGCATGAGGATCCTACGGCAATATCTGACAGTCAATCATCTGCCCAATCACGAACTATCGCGGTAAAGTACACTGGCTGATGATGTATTTAGATAAGCAAACATTTAGTGAACATGACAAGCCTATTTTACTGAATAAGATCAGTCTCTCATGCCAATGTGGATGAGGGACTGCTCTCAAACATTATTGTATTTGTCAAGCTTCCTCGATTCAATATTGATCCTGGGGGGCTTTACCGTAATGAAGAGAGAGAGAAAAAAAAAAGGGAAAAAGGGAAAAAAAAAAAAAAGCCTGGTAATGCACCAGAAGATGCGCGCTACCACTTTTCATCTGCCTTCGACTGCACCCTCGTATGAATGATGAAGCATACAAAACGGCACGATTTGCTGCTATCCGCCCTGTGTAAGCAAACACATGTCAGCGAATGGACAGCGCGTCATTGCTCTTGACTATCCATGGTGAATAACACGCAATTATACTTCCTCACTCCGTCATCTCCGGCCTTTTTTCTTTCGTTCTTCGGATGAAATTTGCGAAGGTTGGCAACAGTATCTGCTGTGCGGGTCGAAGCTGTCGAGGGCAAGTCAAACCTGATACACTCGACCAGAAGTGCAGTTCTTGGGCATTGATAGCTTCTTACGATCTCTGAGATCTCTGGGATCTGTGGCGTTAAAATGCAGTCTACGGCTCATCCCGTTCCCAACATGCATCATTCCTTGAGCCATCAGATCTGCCGAGCCTAGTCTCGAAAGCCAAGCATGTTGTTGCTAAAGAGAAGCTAGCCGGTCGTCCGCCCTTCAGGGTCAAGTGTGTCAATGGAAAAGTGTCCACTGCACACTATTCTCCACGTCTTGATATTGGCTTTGGACTACATTGGCTCCTCGACTGTAGTTCTGTAGAAGTCAAACAGCTTGTTTCCCGGGGCAATGCCCATGGGCAGCTTGTTGATAGACCATTAGCCACCTAGCCTCATGACAATGATGACCGATATGGAGCCAACCAATATTGTTTTGACTCAGAATACAATCAGCAAACAGTCGTAGGAACTCACTTACCGTATGCCTATGGTCTACTACAAGCAGGACCTGAGAAGGTCTCCGCATTCCTTGTTACACCTTTCAGCCTCGCGCAACACCAATTTACCCAAGAATATGAAAGAGGATTTCTGAATCAAACGGCAGCAAGTAGCTGTGTCTACGACAACAGGTGTTACGGCCCTTGCCTACCATTGCAGAGCTCCCCGACATTCCGGGTCGCCCATGGTAGCGCGCTTCTGAGGGCCGATGAACCGGCGGCATCCAACAAAGTAGCGAGACTGCCGTGACTTCCCCTCTTCTGGATGAACAAGACAAGTTACGTATCGGGCGAGCATGGGTCAACTACCGGGCGAAGCAGCGGATTAGCGATGGGAGTTCCGAAAGATATAACCTCTTCTGAGGTTAGCTGCAGATTCGGGAGTCTTATTCGAGGCCTTAATTGAAGACTCGCACGTTCGGCATCCACCAAAGAGGACGGGCAGACACGTTGAGGCTTTGGACCAGGGTCCGGTCGAGACTGAAATAAGACCGCCAGGCTGGCTTGGTTAGGGCGGCTGTTTTATTTTGGTTCAACTGCAAACGGCTGAAATCGGTACGGTTGTGTCGTAACGTGCTGTCGTCGACCCTCTTGTTGAAATAGCCGTCAACTTTGAGCACACCACGGCCCATCCAGCAACAAGGTTCCTTGCATAAACGCAGCGGATGCGAGACTTTAGGTCTTGGCTGAACTTGTCAACCATGGAGATCTTTGAATGGTTCCCGAGAACATGGTTGGCCTGGGCCATGAGGAGTATCCATATCCGTATGTCCTCACTTCGTTCGGCTTTCTGTGGCTGCCTTGAGCCAAGCTTACGCACGCGGCCGCCCGTCGGATGCTCGTCGGATCGTCCGGTCCAGGCAATGTGGTGTTTGTTTGATCAGGAGATGTGCCAGAGGTGGTTTGGGTTCCAGCCTTGCTGCTACTTCCTTGAGCCAGTCAACTCCACAGGCCCCAGGTCAAGCGGTGGTGCAATGGTGCAATGGCGCACAGGTACTCCCGGGCCAGGGGCAATAAGACGGTTATGATATAGCCCCCTCCGCGGTGTTTGTTTGTGTCGCGCTAACGAGCGGCAATGGTTCTGTCTCCTGTACCGGCTATGATTCTGTGAGGGGACCTTTTCGCTTCATCTAGAATCACCGTCAGGAGGAGGGCTATCCGGTCGCCCGTTGTCGGTGACAGCTCCTTCCATTTTGCATTGTTCCGGGGTTCCAACAGGTTGTCGATGTGCAAACAAGTGGTCCGTCGAACCGACATACCAACGCCACCATCTCTGCTACCAAGGTTCATGTTCTCAGGCGGATACCAGGAGAGGTTCCATGGGTAAGGCAAGCCATACAAAAGGTTGATGTCGGTGTTAACATCCATCCACAGACCTCTCCATGTCGGATTTGAACACTAGCTTGGCCTATCATACCTGTCCAGCTTCGTCTTGGTAGACGGCGGAAATGACATTGAGCCGGGTATCTGGGCGGATTGACAAGGACAAGACAGGGCTCGTGCAAACTGACCAGACAGGGAGAGGGCACGGTAGTCAGGCTGGAGCGGAAGATGTGGTGCAGTGTGTCGATGGCGGGGTGTAGGTATGCAGGGTCAGAGGAATCGGCCAGAGGAACGGAGTGGTAGAGGGGTAGTCGAGGAGTGGTAGAGGAGTGGTAGAGGAGTGGGAGGAGGAGGAGGAGGAGGGGTGATGGCCAAAGGCTTGGCTTGGAAGCTGCAGGCAGAAAGCATCTTGCCAGGCACCCCACAAAGGAAGGACCAGCTCCCATACCCCCTAGATCTTCGGCAGGTCCTGGAGCGATCGCAGGTGCCGCCCCATCTTCCGAGCTCACTACATTGAGAACCCAATGTCATCCCGACCACCCCAAAGCCTGATGGTCTTGTGCGTCTCGTCCTTTGTCGCATCAGCGCTGGATTGCCAGGCTTGGGTTGGGTGTGTGCTGAAGCAGATTCACCCCGGTAAGACACCGCTCATCTGAATCGAATCATGTTCTAGCCCTTCTACCTGAACCTCGTTCCTGTGATGGAAGTGGCGCTGGTGATATGCCAGGTATATGTCACGCATGAGAATCACTTCCAGTCCAAACCGGCCCCCCAAGCATGGGATGAACAGTACTGCCACCCGTGTCTGAAGAAGTCGTATCTGCTTTAGGTTGGCCAGCAGCCAGCCTTCCTCCGCTCATCCCTTCCCCCAATGCAGCGTTTCGCATGAAATGCAACCTGACCTTCACGCGGCCATCAACGTCTCTGCGACCTCACCCCAAGCCCGACGGCTCCCGAAGCCACAGCAAATCCGCAGGAAGCTTGAGTCCTCCAACCCACCCTTCCCGCAGCGAAGCCTCCAATCCGCTGTTCCCCCTTCCTGCATGCTGCAGAAGGAACGGGAACGAACCTTCACGCCCCTCCCTCGACGCCCGAGCTAGGAGCTGAATCCCCCGTGGCTGGGGCCGGCCTTCGGACCGGCCTTGGTTATTGGGCATGTCGCGCAACTGTTGACCTTTGGAGCGTGTGAGGCATCCTTGCTATGAGGAATTGACCATCGTGAGCATGCCGGTAGTATCATGCAGTTGCCCACTCTCTCCTCAACAGGTGCCTCACTCGTACATTTCAATTCACCCAAGGACGCAAGCACCGTTGTCTTCTTTGGACCGAGCCAAATTCCGCACCGTGTTATTTGTTTTATCTTGTTGAACCAGCATCGCAGCTTGCTGTTTCCCACGGCCAGCGTCTTTCCCTCGACGGTGTCCTCTCTTCCAACCCAGATTGGATCCATGCCAAACCAGCCCCTAATATGTGCAAGCACTGTATGTACATTATAGTTTGTAAACCGCTCCAGCGGTGACTGAAGTCCAAGCTCCATAGCAAACTGCTGCCGGCAGCCAGCCGGCAGCCCCTCTATACACAAGTCTCCAAACTTATAACACCGAACCCCAAAAGCCATGACATAAAATAGAAATCCAACCACGGCCCTGCGTTGCAGACTAAACCATCTCCCACAAATCGCTCTGCTCCCAAATTGTACAAGTATTTTCAAGTTTCGTAGTAGTTTATCCACTTCCCGCTCATTGATTGTCGGATGGAAAGAGGAGTAAAAGGGATAGAAGAGAAAGAAAACAAGGAAAAGGCCAAGGGAGTGCGGACAGAATATGGACCACCGAGAAATGTACAGCAAAAAAAAAAAAAAAAAAGAGGAAGAAGAAAAGGGATAAAAACCCTTTAGAACCCCAAGTTTTCACAACGCGCAGCAGAGTGACAGTGCATGTATATGCATAACAGCCCGGGCTCTGGGAAAGGATTGCCTGCATGCTGGAGCCGGGAACCCCATCTTATGACCCAATCGTATGATTTGCCGGGTCGGCTGAAAGTGTGAAGCTTCGCTCACGCTTTGGTGTCCCCGAGTTGCCACCGACGTCCTTGCCATAGCTGTCCAGGCGATCTTGGTCCTGACCGTAGGCTAGCGGTCCGCCGCCGCCGAACGACTCCCGCATAGGAGTGCGAGAAACCTGACCAGGTAAATTCCCATGTAATGCCTGGGAAAAGTCACTCGGGGCCGCAATCGGCGCGCTCATCTGGGGTGCCGAATAATCCTGCATGCCGGTCCTCGGCGCAGCCGTAGAGGGCGCGAATTCCAGAGGCGCCGTCAATGGGGCAGGCGGGTAGCTCGTCGTATAGATGGAAGAGTGGTTGAACGGCGACGAGGTCGTGTCTCGGTTCGCACTCCCGATGCTGGGCGATCGGACACCTGCTGTTGATGATCGATAGTTGGAGCTAATATCGAGGTTCAACGGCAGCGTCGCGGTGTTGGCTCGGACACGAGAGCGATTTTGATGTGCCGAGTAGCCCATACCAGGCTGGTTTGGCATGTTGCTACCGCCTAAAGAGCACATGTCTATCAGTATATTCATCCTGCCGTAGTGCGAGAACATGTCAACAATCACGCACCAGAGTAAGAATGCGATTCGTAACCGCCAGATGGAGCACCTCCCATGTGGCCAGGCTGATACACCGACGACTGTCTTTCCGGCATTGTAGGGCTGGAGGATGCGCCGTGTGCTGTTGAGTAATCTACCGTATTGCCTTTCCAAGACATGCTGCTTCGCAAGGGAGATTGCAGTGACTCCGACCTGGACCTAGAAATGGGATCTCGCAGATGGAGCGGTTGAAGCGGACGGAAGCCTTGCCTGTTCATCTGAAGTGTAGCGTCCAGGCTGTTCTGCCTTCCAATGAAGGGGTTAGCGGACCTCGGGGCGCTGCTCATTGGCGTAGAGACCTGACTCCCATATCCATAGCGATCGGTTGAGGCTGGCGACAGGGGAGACATAATGTCAGGGCTGCTGATTGATCCTGCGGGGTGGAAGCCGATGGAGCCGAAGGATGGGGTGAGTCCCGTTGGGGACATGTGGTCATCTGCCTCATGCCTCCGAACATCGATGAGAAGGGGGCGTAGCATGGGATCGCCGTATTGTTGGTTGCCGTAGTCTACCGGAGACGCCAGAGATGGGCTCATCCCGTGCACTGCTCCATACGGGGAGTGTAGCGCCTGGACGTTATCGAAGTCGTCGGGGACGGCTCGCATCTTGATCATACGTTCTCTATCATCGGCTGTGAGGCGCTTGATCTTTGCTCGCCTGAAGAGCGTATTAGTTGCTGAGCAATCAACGACGACTGGTCCTAGCTACCTGTTTTGAAACCACACCTGAACCTGTCGCGGGCTTAGTCCAGGAATCTCTCGTGACAGTCGTTCACGGTGTGCAGCGTCAGGGTGCGGCTGCTTCGCAAACTCGCTCATCAAAAATCGGGTTTGCTGGTGCGTAAGTCTAGCCGGCTGTTAACACTAATTTGTTCCCAATTCTGCTCTTCCAATACTTACCTGAATCGCTT
The DNA here is from genome assembly GCA_000732775.1 of Stachybotrys chlorohalonatus IBT 40285. Taxonomy (NCBI): domain Eukaryota; kingdom Fungi; phylum Ascomycota; class Sordariomycetes; order Hypocreales; family Stachybotryaceae; genus Stachybotrys; species Stachybotrys chlorohalonatus. The sequence goes on along the minus strand of KL659949.1, from coordinate 92,167 downwards.
CATTTTCCGACGTGCTGCTGCTCGCTCTGCCGCCGTCTGCGGCGGCCCGCCGTTGTCGTTGTCTCCATCCAGCATATCTTCGTCTACCAAGTCTTCTTCCTCCTCCTCTTCTTCTTTCAAAGGTAGCGTTGGTTCCTCGACCGAGTTGGGCACCATATCCGAGCCATGCCCTGCTGATGACGCAGAGCTGAGCGCATTCGACCCCATGGACAGACTGGGTGTGCCGGTGGAGAGCAGCGGCTCGTCGTGCAGAGATTCTGATGTCTTAGCCCCGTACCCCTCGCTCTGGATCTCTTCCTGTTCCATAATTGGCGAAGGACGCCGTGTCTGTCTCGAATCCAGTTGATCCAAGCTTTCGTGTTGAGCCAGGTTCGTGTTTGTTTCGTCCTTTGAATGGATGCTCAACGAGTCTTCCCCCCTGCCCATTAATACTCGTGGCTTCGAAGGGTCGGGAGACACGCTGGTTGGTGATTGATTGTGCTCGTAGGACTGAGGGAAGACTGGCCCTTCGCTATGGGAGAGGTAAGGATACTGGCCCTGCCATTCTGGCTGTGTCGACAAGCTGGTGTCGTAGTGATTCGACATACGGGGGCTCGCTGGTTTGAGGGGGGACGATTCGATTTTGCCCAACGGCCAGTGGCTTTGCTCAGAGCTATGATGCCGAGCAACAATCATTGGATAAGTGTAGTCCCTCTGTAAAGAAGAGGGAAAAGACTATGGAAATTGGTGCTAAGGACGAGTAAAGGCCGGCGTCGAATGTTTGAAGAGGGGTGGCGACCCAATAGAAGACAAACGACACGGGATCGCTTAGACGTAATGGGTAAGCGACTTTATGCCTCGATATGCATTGGTGGAAGGGTTTCCGTTCTTGTAAGCCGCGATGTTGAAAAGAATATTGAATGTCGTTAGTCAATGGGTAACACAGCCAGCGAGTCGACCTCGATGTATGGCTATGGGGTGGGTGAGAGAAAAAGGAAAAGGAAAAACACTGGGCGAGTGTGTCGAATCAAGCTTTGTGATGGGTTGACTGGGCCTAGAGATATGTATAAGTGTGCCACGAGGGGAGGTGGGTGTTCAGAGAGAGGCACCCAATTCGAGCGGATCGTCCTCGGAGGGAGGTACCGATATGATGAACGGCTGGGTTTGATGGGGCCAGGCCAGATGGGCAGTTTCTTGACAAGATATTAGCCACCGATCCGCCCCGGTAGAGACAGGGTCAGGGTCAAAGTGGCGGTCCCAGAGGGTCTTGAGGAGTCAGGTACAGTTGTGTGTACGGAGGAGTATGTATCTCGATCTGACGAATGCACCAGGGGTTGAATGATGATACCTAGGCATGAGCTTCAGGATTATGCAAACGACCTCAGACGACCTTATATAAAGACTTATGATCATGATGGAACATGGCATGAGTAGTGTAAGGGTAGCATGGTGTCCATCTTGGGAACTCTGGGGCGCGCCGAGGTTTCGAACAACTTCTCTCTAAGTCCCTTTCAGCGGTATTCCATAAACCTGTCTGTACGAGAAGTACTGTACATGTAGGGAGTGAAATAAGGGGGTCTCTGGAGAAAAGGCGTGAAAGGCAGGATCCGGCTAAGAGTCGACATGGTGTGCACGGAGCCGTCTCGACCAGGGTCGTCGTTGGACAGGACGTTATGGTGGGGAAGAGTGCTGTGCCAAACTGAGGACAAGGGCTTAGGTCTGCCATGGACTTTTGAAGGTCGAATAGCTTGATAGAAACTACGGCTCGGCAGGCATCAAGTCGTCAAGGTAGCCCAGCGGGCCAAAGGTAGGAAGGCTAGCCATCAGCGCGGCTTCCAGCTGGGCTCCAGACGCTTTTCCTTTGTTGTCACTCAGGTGCAGTTGGTACCGACCTCGAAGCTGGCCATGGATCTATTGTGATGTCTTCGGCTAAAGTCAAATTTCGGCTGCCACGTCAAGCAGTCCCATGGTTTGAGGCTGTTTAGATGAATGGTATGTTCTGGTCTCCATTCATGCAGCGAAAGTCAAGCGCTTGTCGGCAGTGTGAAAATGATCCGTCCGGCTCTTCTACGGAGTAGGCAACGAATCGTGAGGTAAGGAGACTCGTAGAGAAAACGGACGTTTGGATCCGAGGACGTTCCGGCTAGAATGCGGAACTCAATGGCAGATCTCCATCAGTCACCAGAACCGTCCACTACGTCCGTGCTGTCCAAGCCTGGCGTGCGTGTGAACCGGGAGGGGGTGGGCTATCGCGGCAACCCACAGACGCCTCAGGTTATCTCTAAATCCTGAGGCAAGACATCAAACTCGACCCTAGGTAGTGCTCGGGTACCTTTGGGGGATGGTTCTAGCCTAATTGTGCTGGTCCCTCAGTAAAGTCGGCAAACAGCAGAGTGAATGGGTCAGGTGAAATGCATGACTACGCATCGCAACCTCGAAGCCTTTGGCAGGGTGTGCAGGTTTGATGTTGTGGCCGCGAGGGTGTGGAAGACCGAGGGGTTTGGTAGTCTCAACTGTACGAACAACCAGTCCCTGTAAGGCAAGGATGAATGAAGGCCATCCAGCACCAAGGGCACTAAAAAATGTGTGCAAGTTTGGTACGTGGTACAGTACGGCAATCTTGGGGGTGGGGCATAGGAAAGGCGGGATCCGGGGACCGACTCTGAAGGCCGGCCGGCCATGACTGACCAGAGACGATGGTGTCGTCTGTCTCTGACATCCAAAGGCCGCAAAGAGAACATCCAGTCCGGCATGGGTAGCGAGTCATGAATCGAGGATGCGACCAGGTTGCCTCTCCCCTCGCAGCTCAGAAGTGAGGCGAGAAAGCACAGTCTCACTAGTTGAAAATCGCCAGCGTCAAGAGTGAGAAGATGACCGCCTGCCCACGACCACCATGCCTTTGCTGTATGCAGCGGTAGGTGTAGTCTGTGGCCGCTTGGATGGACCAAGCAAGTAGCCGACCTCAGACGTGGCGCCGACGGTACTATAGGTGCATGGCTGACGGGCAAGGCGGTAATCAGCCGTTGCATCCATTGGCAAGTTCAAGAACAGCGGGCTAGACCTCATCCCCGTCTGGAGAGAGGCATACGTAAGTGAGAAGGTCGTCAGCCGACCGCACGAACGATTATGGAAGGGACCTGCAGACGTGATCGGAACCAGGGCCCGGTCATCCTGAACGGGCGATCCCTTGCACCAGCATTGCCTAACCCGTTGTCATTGCCGTGCCAGGCTAAAGGCATGACGGCTTCAGACAGCGGCTGCAGATAACGGCTGACGTGAAATGTCAGAAAAGCAGTGGGAAGGACGCCAAACCCAATGGACACTCACCAATCCCGTGCTGATCCTGAATCGATGAGCGCCGAGCCGATGAAGCAGTGCAGTATGGAATAGGGCTCATTTCGTACGACCGGGCCTCCCCAGCTTCGCCGGTAGCACAGGGCAGCCCAGGCAAAACAAGCGGCGTGGTGCTAGAGTTCGACTTGTGGTACACGGGAGGAGCAGAGATCGCACCGAGAGCGACAGGGCAAACGGGTCCCGATTGGCAGATGCTGGGAAGCATCCCCTCAGTACGAAAAGGGCCCCAACTGCTCGACAGGGGCAGCTTGTTTCATCATCTAGTAGGGGTCTGAAGGCCACATCATGATGTGGCGGTACTTCCACCACTGGCACAAGGGGAAGACAGACTAAAGGCTTGGGGGGTCTTCCCTGTAGCGAGGCCGCTAACCGATCGAGGTCGGCAACGCGCCAAGGAGGTCCTGATGGCAGTGGATCTCTGCCCAAAACCAGAAAGTCCTTCATTTCTCCAACACCAAGCCCCGTAGAAAGTGTCTGCGGAATGGTGCTGGCCAGTGGGAGGGCCGGAACGCATCGTAACTGGACGGTCGGTAGAAGTACTTATCAGCGCGGTAGTTGCAAGCAAAAGGCCGCCAGGAACAGCCCGGAACGGCCACGCCGGGGCCCTGATGTCTGAGAAGTCACGATGTCCTTCTGCCTTAAACCATGAGGGGGATGTTCGAAAAAGTTTGCCAACTGAGGAGGCACTAGAGGAGGAGAGGTCAGCAGGTACCAACTGTTGTGCTTGCGACTTTGGGCATATCTGTTGGTAAACTAAGGCAGGGACGCGAGGTAAGGGAGGTGCTACTGGCAGCCAACGTTCGTGAGCCCCGCCTATGTGTGCTTCCCAGCGTGAAGATCATATCTACGATGATGGTGTGCGTAGCACCTCGCATGCTGGCCATTGGGAGCGCTTTCAGACCTCACCTCGTGCTGAGAAAGATGTCTTGCCTTTCCGAAGACTGGCCTTTTTGCGCAGCCACGTGGGGTTGGGCTAGGGTCAGCCACCTTCGGCTACTGGGACCGACCGCTCTGTGCTCGTCATTGCCCTTCATTGGGGAGGGACCACCACGGCTCGGTTTCTTGCCACCAATTCGTCCAACCTCATGAAGCAAGTGTTCGTCGATCGGCTCTTGGGACAGGCATAAGCTGCCACGCTCTGATGTCAGATCCATGAACATCAGTGCGAATCCAAGGTGGTTGGACGAGCATCTGAACTCGGCGGCTACTGTAACTCGGGACCTGTCGCTACTTGCAATGCATGGTTGACGTCTTGTCCTGGCATGGGCTTCTGGGTTCGTAGTACGTGGTGCGTGGTGCGTGGTGCGTGGTGCGTGTAGACTAAGGCTCGGTCTGAGGCAGCTTACGCCTGGTCTGGATCACCAATACGGCAACGGTATCGATCACATTGGCGTCGCAATGTGCATACGTCAGGCACAGCTACAGTCCTTACGTCAAAGTCGTAATCAACGGGCCCTCTAGGGGCGGTCCAAGATTGTGAAATTGGGTGTATTCATCTAAGGAGCCGTAGCGTCGGGAAGCAAGGCCGTGGTGAGCCTGGCGATGGGAGGCTACGCGTTTCACAAGGGCCGGACCTAGTCCAGCGCGAAGCTCAGAATAAGATGAGAAGAAAGTCTAATATCCACGCCGGTCTTGCTAGCATCTTGGGGTTGACCACAGATTCGAGTCGAGACTAAATATTTAATCTACTGCTTCCCGTACTAATACGAGAGCAATATAGAGTTCAGTAGCAGGTGCATGAGGAGGCTGAAGCAGAGGTCATACCCGATGGCTTCACTGTCTGTAGGCCGCATCTCTGATGCGTGAGCATACAGGAAAGCTCACAGCCCTTGGAGTAGCAGGACTTGCCAGTTGTTTTTCTCGGCAATTGACAGACGCTAGTCTTGCGCAATCGAGCTTGAATGGCAATTCAAGAACATCTCCAAGCCCGAAGATAACGAGGCTTTTGGAACCAAAACTGCCACCTCGACGTGCAGGGGTCAGGATGCTGGGCGTCAAGTCGAGCGTAGGCATTCTACAGTAGCAATGCCCAATCTGCTCAAGATTTCAGGAGCCCAGTGGCTCTCCCCAGGATTGTATGCCTGCCGAGCACCTTGGTAGGCGCACCGTGACGTGCAGCAGCAAGTATCCGACTTGCTCAATGAGCATGTCGAGATGAAGGACACCCTTGCCGTCATCTAAGATTGGGCTCCGCGGCCCCCGGCGGGTAACCTGGGTGGGTCGTCATCTCAATCCCGCCAGTAGGATGACTAACGAGGGCTGGTAGCCGTTTCAAACGTGTGACCATGGCGAGGAAGGTTGGATTTCAGGAGGAAGTGTGGAGGATGCCAGCCCTACCAGACTGCAACACACATCCCGCGTGGGCAGATCAGGGGTGTATCTTAATTACATGCAACGAGGTGAGGAACGTGAAAACCTCGATTCGTATCTTGGTAGCTGTACTTTGTCAGGTTTCGACGGAAGCCCAATAGGGGAGACGAGGTGGGGCTTGAGGGTTTCTAGGCTTTCGGCTTGCAGCATCGACATCTCCTGTCTAGCAGCGGTCTCGTCGAGACTACTGAGGTAATAGGTACAGTACCTGCTCCGCTCCCTTGCGCTGCGAGGGCGGATGGAAGGGTTTGGAGAAGCGGGCGCCCGGTGTCAGACCCACTGCAGGGACGGCGCGTGAAGTAAGGAATCGATACCTATTCCGGCAATTGTCGAGAAGGAAAAGAAACATGTAGCAGACGGGAAACGGGACATGGTTACAAACCCCAATTCCAGCGGAGCCAGGGCGACGCAAGCAGACGGGGCGCTTTCGCAAACGAAGCCTTTGTTCTGATCTTTGTTCTTGTTTCATTTCCACGAGGTTTCGAGGAGAGACTGTTGTCGGGTCCTTCCACTTACTCCAGGGTTGATGGTTTGACACCAGAGAAGGGCATCGTGGCACCAACAAAAGAGCGCGAAGCATGTGCCGTAAGCGTACATTAAGCTTATCCGGATGTCTGTGAGTCGGAATGTCCATACGAATACCCCTAGCATTATTCCTTGGCCTGATATACGCAAGGGTCTCCCTCCTTCAGAACTTGGTACGTCCACGGCATCGGGATCGCTTCCCGCCGCCTGTTCGCCAATCTCCACGGTCCCCCCAGCTTATGCCACTGCACATATATCTCGGGGTAGTTGAAGGTATGGGCTGATCAGGTGAGATAAGATTCGGGATGTCTCATCATGTTGTGGTTCAGCTTACTTTGTAGCATGATTCGTGTGCCTGCCTTTCCCCCGGTCCGTACCTCGCAGCTTGATGCAGGACCGCGCAGTCTGTCGCGCAGCTGCACCTGGCACTCATCACCTCCATTTTAGATGTTACCCCCTTCTTTCTCGGCTTCGCCATTGCCGCCTGATCTGCCAACTTCTGTCGTCCTTTCATTAGTCTGTGTTGGCGGCGGTCTACTGCCGCCTTCCGCGAGCCGGGATGCAAAGCCGCGAGCCCTTCTCATTCCACAGGGAACGGGATAATCAGCCTTTCGGGCGCTAGAAAATTTCCCATCCTATCAATGATCATTTTTCGCTGTGGTCGGCGATCATCCGAAGAAGCATGCTTGCCCAGTGCTTCTGCAGAGATGTAATGAGATCTGTCACAGGTTGAGGTGGCAGACCCAGGTCCTGCGGCACTCTTCATTTCCGGGTCAATTGTCATTCAGCTTCTGGGGTGAGTGAGCGCCGTACCAGGATTAAGCACATTAAAGGGTTCGTGGGATGATGCGAGCATTTCGAGTCGAGTCTGTACTAATATTCACAGGAGGTCGCATTGGCCGTCTGTATCCCGACCAGACTCAAAACCATGCATTCGTGGGTGGAATGTAGAGCAGAAGCAGATCACCTCAGCACGTTTGGGAATTTGCGAGCCGACTTTGGTAGGCATGTAATCCGCGGCGGTGCTGGAGCAAACGAACGAAAAGATCAGCTCATGCTTAACGCACTGTTCGGCCTAGAATCTTTGTCAAAATTACGTCTTCCCATGTCGACGTCTCGTTCACTGGCGTCAGAGCCCATCGTACCCTGCACTAGCATCGATAGATACGATGCACTGTGCAAGGGTGCAAGTTCCGGCTCTGGTGAATATTTTTTTTTTAATTTTTTTTTTACCCGGTAGATTAACATGTCTCTGTGGCCTCATTGGCCAAGGGAAAAATTTATACCATCGTGGACTTACATCGCAAGATGCGAGGACAGAGAGTTGAAGCTGTAAGCCGTGGTCGATCTGGCTATCCATCGTCAACTTCCTGCTGCATGTCGCATTGTCGACCCTGGAACTCCTCTCCACCCTCTCCCTACCTTTGATTGAAGTGCTTTCTCTCTGCCGCCAACATGGATGGCAGTACCCGCCTGATCCGTTGGACCGTTGGCGTCGTCACCTCCACAGCCTGCAAGCCATGGCCCTGGGCCCGAATTGCGAATCTTCACCCAAAATCGTCTAGATCAGTTGCATGGTTATCCGAGGGCGGGCACCAACAAGAGAACACCGCCAAATTCTGCCCGCAGCGGTGCTCTCTTTCGACATTCTTGCGAGTATTCGTAGGGATAAAAGCTACTTTTCTTCCCCGAATCCACGAATCAGACATGGGTGCCAGAAGACCATTGTGCCCACCCACACGACCACAGGGCCTACGCCCACACCCCCTTGCCCAGACCGCAATGTCACCCCTCTCTCCCCTCCCCTCCCCTCCAAGCCCTCCGCAAGCCACGTCGGTCTAGGGCCGGCTGGTTCGCTCACGGGGCGTGGCAGGCCCGGCCGATCGGCTGCTGGCGCGAGGCAGTGGTGACGTTGAGACAGTGTTTGTCTTGCTTTGGTTTGATATCGTCTTTGACTCAACCATTGCAGACTACGTCGCCTCGTCTCGCTCGACTCTGCCACTTCGGGTAATGCCTCCACCACTCCACAACGTTTCTCAATGCATAAACTTAGACACACTACAGTAGTGACCTGCCTTACCTTGCAAGGCTGCAAACCAAGAATAGCCGCATAAGAGGCTGGCTGTTTTGGGGTCGTCACGTGGTGATCGTTGACGGTGATGCTGGGGAGATGTGCCGTGCTTGGTGTTGCAGACATCAGATGTCAAAACACGCGATAAGGGGGTACCAAGACGATTCCCACATGTACAGTACATTGTCCCGTGGCCTCGCCTTGTTTGACGCCAGTTGGAGCTTGCGTCGCACACCCACCGATCCCGCGCCCGAAGCAGATGAGCCTCAACCGCCCACTTGAGAGCTCGGGTGAACCCTCGCCATCCTCCGTCTACTGTTGTAAGGCTTCTGACACCTCCACCATGACACGGAGCCAGAATCGGTCTGCTAGCCTAGCCTCAAACCACCTGAAGTTATCCCGCCCTGTTACTTCAGCTCAACTCAACTTACACCGGAGTCATGAGGCTGGCCGAACCCAAGGCCTTACTATTTTGCCTATTAGGTCTGCATGAACTCGGTCAAGCCGAAGACACCTATCAAATTGATCCGACATCCCATAGTGTCAAGACTGGTGTTTCCCGAGCCTATTGCAAGAGTCAGGCCACGTAACGCTGACCATGGACGCTTGTTGAGCCGGGCTGACTTACTTTTCTGCTACATCTCAAATCTAAGTTTCGGGGATACAGTCAATCGCATGATACTTGCTCAACTATTTCAGAGCAGTTTTTGATAGATGGTTGTACGCGTAATCGTAACCTCCATTTTCTCGTGGCCTTGACAGACGAAGCCGAAAACACCTCTAGCACACTTCATCCGTCGTCCATCCCCGTTTCGCCAAACTACCCGTAAGATCTTAGAATCACCTGGCCTCGAAACTGTACCCCTGACGTCTCATGTTGAAGCTCGTCAGTAGTCGTAAAACCCTTTGCCGCTCTTCTTACCCAGCCAGCCCGCGTCAACCATCTTGCCAAGCAACACACTAGGCCTGTATTTGGAATCGCCGGTCTCCTCATGCAGAACTTTCATTATTGCCAAACACGTATCGAGGCCGATAAAGTCGGCCAGCTGCAGAGGGCCCATTGGCACGTTGGTACCGTTCTTCATGATGGCGTCAATGGAGTCTCGATCTCCCACCCCGGTCTCCAGACAAATGATGGCCTCGTTGATGTACGGCATCAGGATGCGGTTGGCCAGGAACCCCGGCGAGTCAGCAGAAACGGAGGTAACCTTGCCCATTCGCTTGCAAAACGCAACTGCTGCGTCAAGTGTCTCTTTGCTCGTCTGGAGCCCACTGATGATCTCGACACCCTTCTGCACGGGAACAGGGTTCATGAAGTGTGTCGAGACGACGCGAGAAGAAGCGGATGTGTCAGCGGGATCAGAGGTGGCCGCCGCGGCGATGCGTGTGATGGAAATGGATGATGTGTTGGTTGCTAGGATGGCGTGCGACGGGCAAATGCGTGCTAGCTGGGAGAATATGTCGAACTTGAGCTTAGGAATTTCGGGGACCGCCTCAATCACAAAATCCACAGACGACAGGCTATCCAACTCAGTGCTCGTAGACAGTAACGATCTGGCGCGATCAGCTTCCTCTTGCGTGATCCTCGACTTGGACACGTCTTTCGAAAGTAGCTTGTCTGCCTCGGACCATTAACACTTGTCAAGTTGAACAACGAGGACACCGCCGCGTACCTGCAAACGCCATGCCTTTTTCGAGAGCCTTGTCCGAGGTGTCGACCAGTGTGACCGGCACAGAGGCCTTCTGGGCGGCAACAAGAGCAATACCGAGACCCTTTGCGGTGGTTAGTCGTTAGCGATCTTATCACATGTCGGGTAAGTGAATGCGTGAAACGGACCATCTGACCAGCACCAATCACGCCCAATCGCTTTACTTCAGAGGCACTACGTGCCAGCGAAGTACTGAAAGTGCGTGCCAGGCGCAAATTGCCCAAAGGACGCATTCGTAAAATTGAGGCCGCCATGATTGATGATGCTGTTGTTCGTGAAGGACTGACGTTGAAGGGAATGAGATGATGCCGGGTAACCTCGGCTTACACGGATGGCCCACCCGCTACGTACCTTGCCTCGCTCTAAAAGTGCCAGAGCATGTGCCGGAGTATCTCCGTTCATGAGGCGCGTCCTCATTAACGCGTTCGAACGCGTCTCCTGATTCTGGGTTATGCCAATTGCCTCCACCATGCACCACCCATTGAACCATCGCCAGGGCTGGTGTTGGTAAAACCCAAACTCCATACGCACTTGATTTGTCGTCAATCTGCACAGCAAACATGGAGCAACCCGAAGCCCCGGAGGACATCGTCCACCCGGAAGTTCGGGCTCACATAAATAGTCTTGTCTCTGCTGTACGTTGACGCCGTGGACAGGACTCTGCCATATGATAGCTGACAGGACATCTCTTGACAGCTCGGTGGTCCCAGCGCTGATGACGATGCGCGATATCAACTGGGAGACGATGCGCTCGAAGTACTTCGCGATATGAAACGATGGATCCGTTTTTACGACGAAAAGACAAACCGCATGGACGTGGCCCGATGTCTGCAACAGGCAAATGTAGTGGAGGGCGACTTGCTTCCGATCCTTGCCACATGGCCAGAAAATACCAGAGACAGCAAATTCAAATCCCGCATTGCCCTGGCCTGTTTCGAGGTGATGGTGCCTCTGACATGGCCAATGGATCGCAACAAGGAGCTTATGACGGTCAACCACCACCGGCATTTGCCTGTCCTGCAGTTGGCCCAGGTGGCGTACAAGCGGGCCATCATCAACTTCGACGGGGCGCGTATACTACACACTGCCGTGAGGACTGCCCTACCCTCCATGGCCATACCAATCGGCGACCGGACCGCACGAGACCAGGGCATCATCAAACTGGTCCTGTACTTTTTGCGGAACATCGCCATGATCGTTCCACCCCCTAACGCCAAGTACGACGGCGACGAATCACAAATATCAAGATCAGCAACTATCGACGCCTTCTCCTATCAAGATATATTCATAGTCCTTCTTACACTAGCGTCCAACATGGGCGAAGAATTCCGAACCGAGGACCTGGCTGTCATGGAGATTATCTACCACCTGGTCAAACGTGTCGACGTTGAGAAGCTCTTCATGAATGAGCAGCAACTGAGTAGCGCCAAGGCCGGCGAGCTGTCAGCCATGATGAACAAGGAGTCGGCCATGTTGCAGTCGTACAATCGCAAGGGCGCCACTAGGCACAGTCGCTTCGGCGCCATGGTCTGGGTGAAGCGAGAGGGTGGCAAACTGGCTTCCGTGTCCGGCGCAGATGGATTCGCTGATGCTTCGACACGAAACCAGATCATGGACAACACCAAACAATTCCGCCCCACCCGTCGAGCACGACGGCAGGATAAGGAAGAGAAGGACCTAGGCCTGCCAGTGAAACTGAACGCACGCGCAAATAACCAACTTCGTTCTTTCGTGGAGGACTTCCTAGATTCAGGCTTCAACCCGCTGTTCACGCATGTACGAAAGACCATTGACCGCGAGGCTGAATATTACCTACACCACCATCGACGCCAGTTCTTCTACCTCGTGGCTTGGTTCCTCGAAGCGGAAAGAGCACGCAGAAAGTCCAACAAGGGCTCTCGTAAAGGCACAGCCGACGAAGTTAGCAGCTTCAATCTTGTCGCCGGCGTTCTAACTCAGGAGATGTTTATAACTCTCACTAGAGCATTGCACGAATCGTACGATGGGAAAGACTGGATCGAGCTGACCGCTGTAATGCGGTGCTACACCCAGATCCTCGTTACTGTGCAGGAGATGACTGAGAGTACTAACGAGGATGACCAGGAGATTGCTGAAAACGTGCTGAGTCGCTTGTTCTATGAAGAGGCCACCCACGATGTAATCGCAGCAATCATTCGAACTTACAAAGCTCAGAATTTCGACTACTTAGACGCCGCCACAGAACTGATACACCACTTCTTGCGCATTCTGGAAGCGTATTCTAAGCAAAACGTCGACATGCAAGTCCGATCTCGCAAGCGAGCTCGACGCAAGAAGAACGAAGCCGAATCATCCGCTCGCGCGGACGACGACGTGGATGATGAAAACGATAACTCTGGCGACGATGAAGCTGCAGCAGAGCGATCGAGCAAAGAACGCAAGTTCGACTTTCATCGGTTCAGTGCACGATTTACCCACCAAGGAGTCGTGAATACCTTTGTTAAATTTACAAAGTTCTATCGAGAACTGAACGATTCGCAGCTCAAACGTGCTCACCGATACTTCTACCGCGTCGCGTTCAAGCAACAAGTCATTGCGATGCTGTACAGGGTGGACATCATTCATCTTTTCCACAGAATGGTCAAGGGGCCGGAAGCCCTCGAAAAGTCTAGTAGCATGTACAAAGACTGGGAGGAATTAACCAAGCAAATCCTGCGCAAATGCTTCAAGAAGATTGAGGATCGACCGGAGCTGATCGTTGAGATGCTGTTCAGCAAAATGCCGAAAGTTATATTCTTTTTGGAGTACGGATACGAGAAGCAAACTATAGAGAGGAAATCTCACGCGAAACCGGCCGCTGAGTTGGTCTTCAAACGCACGGAGGAACGTGACAGACAGATTGCTATTGCGGTAGGCGCCCTGTTGGACAAAAACCAGGCGGATAATATTGCCTGGGTGAAGGGTATATTGGCAGCGGCCGAGAGTGACCGTACGGCATGGGCTGCCGCCGATGAGGCGATGGCCGAAGCAATGGCCATCACAACGGAGCCGGCGGAGGGGGAAGAAGAACCAAACATATCCGTGGAAGCAAAACAAGCTCCCCCATTTGGTAAGTGATGAGGTGCTGAAGTCTCCAAGACCATAAATACTAACAGGTCCAGTTATTGAGCCTGATAACCAGGAGCGCCGCACTGCCATGCTGAAAAACTCGTACCTTCGCCTTCTCATGAAGCTATCCGACTTCGAAATGCTTGGCGCGCCATCCGAGGAAGACTTGGAATCCGCTTGGGTCATCCCTGGCCATGTCACGGCCGAACAGCTCAAGGATACACTTCATTATATCAATCAAGCTGAATTCAGCCCCCCGACATTCGACGAAGGTGTCACGGCAGAAGACCAATTGAAACGGAAGGTTGCCCCGAGGAAAAGGGTTAACTACGACGACGATGACGAAGAGGACATTGACGATGAGACCTTATTCGAGCCCGGTGGTCCCACGGCAACAAAGGTAATTGACGAAGACAGACGGCAGAAGAAGCCGAGGAAACGACGGAGAAAGGCTAGCTCTGGCGACGAGCTCGAAGATTCTGACATGGATGAGCGAGCACGCAAGAGGCGTGAGCGCGAGCGCGAGAAGGCCCGGAAGGTTAAGTCGGCCATGTACGTCAAAGACGGCGACGACGACTTTGATTCCGACGAAGATGAGCAATTTTTTGCACGTGAGCGGGCTATTGCCACACAGGCTGCGATGGCCGCCAAGAGTGCTGTGCCAACAAGCATATTCTCTACAGCGCCTTCTAAGACACGCCCAACACGGATAGTGCTGGACGATGACGAAGATGAGGACGAGGATGATGACGAGACCAATCTCGCGAGGCGCATGCTGAGTAGCCAGGAAGAGCCGGCGGACGCAAGCGACACGGATGATACTCCCGTGGATGCGGAAAGCGGCAGCGAGGGTAGGAAGAGGAGAAGGGTCGCAAGGAGTGCTGGTAACGATGAGGTAGATGACCAACTGGACATGGACGTGAACCTGGAAATGGAAGTGGATGAGGCGCCAGCGAAAGGCGTCCCGGCAGACGACGATGAGGACGGCCCAGTGCTGGTCAAGCGTCCTCGAGTGAGGGGTGGTTTTATCGTGGACAGCGACGATGATGAATGAACAGCGCATAATGAGTATTTGGAAGTCCGGAGTTGGTAGGCTTGGGTAGTAGCATTGGTTGGGTACTGGCGGTCGAGTTATCATTAAGGGCTGCGATGATCAAACTATATGTCGTGGCCTTTATCTAGGCACACAAAGCTCTATGTGTATCTAAAAAGTCTACTTCGATCCCTCTTGAGACCTTAGATAGGTGACAGAAGGGTTGTGTATCTTTCAAGTGCATTGCCTTCAAAACCGCAACAAAATGGGCATGGGGAAAAGGACTAGGAGCGCACACTACTGTCCTGTCCATGCAATGTCATCCTACTCACTGAACCATCCCCCATCGCCGTGCTTTGAGCGACGTCAGCCTGTCCTTCCTCGGCAGAAAGCAGGTCTGCAGGCCGTTTCGAGCTTGCCTCGGAGGTATCAAAGGGACCTTGTCCTTGCCTAGGATCTGAGCGAGATGCAGGGCCGCTAATATCGGGCTCCTCCTCCTCAGAGCCGCCCCAGGAGCCGCCGATGCCTTCCATGATGAAGGGCGAGGCAGTCGGCGCATCGAGGACGGAGAGCTCCTCGGGGCGGAAGATCTTGGGGAGCAGGAAGGCGCGAATGGGGATGAGGGCGAAGATGAAGACGGGGAAGCCGACGGCAGCGGCGGTCTGTGTGATGGCAAACGTGGCGCCGAATCCAACTAGCTCGATGGCGACGAACAACCACACGGCGGAGCGGCGCTTGATGCGCCTGAGGGGATCGTTGGAGGCCGTGAGCTCCTTGTCGCGGAAGAGGAAGAGGAGCTTCGCGGTGATGCCGTTGGCCTCGAGTGCCTGCACGCCCATGATGAAGAACAGCCCGGCGAGGACGCCATGTGGGATGAGGTGGAGGACGGTCAGGAGTGGGCCGGACATGGTGCCGAGCGTCAACAGGCCCTGGGCGAGGTTGGAAACCCTCTGTTCCACGACGTGGGTTGCTTTCATGGTGTGGCTGCCCTTTTCCTGGCCGTTCTCGTCGATGTCCTTGACAGCTTCGGTGACGCAGAGGGATGTGGTGTGGAATGGGGCCTGGGGGATGAGGCCGTTGGGGAACGGCAGGCCTAGGATGCCGGCGACGCCGGTGGTTAGGCCGAGGAGGAAGAGGTCCCAGTGGAAGCCGGCGGGTTTGCGTAGGGGAAATTCGCTGCCTTGGGCCATCAGGGAGGACACTAGGGGTAGTTAATATGTCGGATTCTTGGAACACATGTGGTTGGCGGAGCACATACCATTGTGGTCAAACCAGAATAAGATGGTCAGGAGGATAGCAAACGGCAAGGCGATAAATATCTCACCAACGCTCAAGTCCCAGAACCGAACAGCCCAGCTCCTGGCAGCCGTGGGCATGAAAGCAACGCTCGTGGGCAGCACCTCGATGTCCACGTTGCGCATGCGTCCAATGTACACGAACCCCGTGAAGAAGATGAGCGTGAGCGGCGTGCCGTAGTCCTTGAGGAAGATCCTGACGTGGTGCTTGAAGAGGCTGCTGCTGCCCAGCACGGCGCAGAGGTAGGCAGTCATGAAGAGCAGCAGCGAGGTCACAATGGAGAGGTAAAAGGAGCTGCCGGAGCCGAGACGCTCGAGAACCTGGATGCCTTTCTGGATGTAGATGAAGGCGACGTAGAAGCCGAAGATGTCGCAGGGGAAGCGGGTGACCCAGCGCAGCCAATTGCACGAGTTTGTGATGGCGAGGATCCAGTGCAGTATGAGAGACCATCTGGTTCATTCGATTAGCGGAAGGGGGTCGGCACAGCAGTAAGGTGTTCCCGACTAACATGCCAATCCAGGCCATGAAGCCCAGGTAGTTGACGCCCGTAGGCCTCATTATGTCGTAGACCGTGCTGGAACGGCATTGTTAGCTAAAGAAGAACCCGATGGCCACGGGGCGATGCATGCGTACTAGTTGAAGACAGTGATTGGACCTGTCAAGAATGTTCAGCGGGAGGTGCAGCAAACACAGGGATCGTTAGAGGTCTCACCGGTTACACCGACAATGGTCAGGGGCTGGCCGGCGAAAAGGGAAAAGACGACGGCGCCCAGCACGGAGGCCAGGAGCACCTCATTGACGCCGTAGTTGGAGTCTGTGCTCTGGAACATGTCGAGAGAGAAGGCCAACGCGGGCAAGATGCTACACGGCAGAGAGAAGCACTTAGCAAGACGGGCGCTGATAGTTCCCTTTCCATATCAAGCGTGACTTACTTGGCAAAATACATATAGACGGTGGCAGGGACAACACGATAGTCCCAGGCGTCGACCCAGTCGCTGGCGTAGTAGGGCAGCCTACGCCGCAGGTCGTTGGCCATGCCCCGGAATAGGTGAATCCTCCACCACGGCTCCGCGGCGGCTGTTGACGAAGCCCTCCTGGGTTGGGGGGAGGGAGGCTGCGTAGGGTCGGGACCCTTTTCGTCTAGGTGAGGCGCGGCCATGATGTGACGGGGCTTCCTTTTTTTTCTTCCTCTTTTTCTTTTTTCTTCCTTCCTTCTTCTTCAAACAGACATTGAAGCAAACAGAAGGGATGGGGTATAAGCGCAGGAAAGCAAATGTAATGTAAAGCTTCGTGCCTAGCGAGTGTCGTATGGAGGAGGCGAGTTCGATGTGGTTACAGAGGTTGGAATAAAGCTCGAGGTGGTGGCGAACCAGTAGTACTAACCAATATAACTGCTAAAAAAAAAAGCACCAAGCAAAGAGAGGACGCTATGCTGGCACCGAACCTCGTCTTATAAGGGAACTCACGCCTCGACGGGAATCTCAGCAAGAAAAAAAGAGTTGCGGCAACAAACCCCTAACATCCTCTTTCTGTCGAGAACCTCACGAACCAATGAAGGCCCGCCACCACCCCCCGGAGGAACTCGCTAGGCCAATCAGAAACCGGGGTGGACGAGAATCGTTCCCAGGCAAAGAATTGGCTGCGCAAGGGTTTCCCGCCGCGACGTGCCGGGGCTAATGCGAGCATCGATCATCGGTGTGCATGGCGGCCTGGCTTGGCTTGGACGGTGGACGCGTCAGGACTGGGCAGGCATGACATCAGATAGGACCCTGTGTTCTGACATCTCACGGTATCACGTGTCTAGAACCAGACTGAGTGTTTCCAAAGCACATGGATGGCATCTACTCATAATCTAGGTAAGCCCCTCCTTGCCCTTCATTCTTCTTGTTCTTCCTCTTCTTCCTCTACCTCGGCTCATCATCTCCGCTGCTCTTGCACCCAAGCATTCTAAGCAGAAAAAAAGTCTGAATGAACGGGGCCCCGTTGATTCATGACCTCTTCAACTGTTCACTGACCCACCATCATGTAGGGAACTTTGCTGGCCAATCAGAGCACTCCTTCCACACAGTTCCATCTCCCATCGACATAATCCCAATCTCTGCGGCCGGCAGATGCATCAAACTCGTTATGATGCTTTCCCAAAGGCTTCGTCAAGGCGTTTTAGCTGTACAGGACTGGGACCAGCCGTGAGCATGTGACTGCATGGGCGAGGCATGTTTCGACGTTTCTACAGTTTTTCTAGTCCCTTTCCTATAAGTACACGGTGCATAGTACAATTACAAAGGCCTCTCTCTCTCTCTCCGTCTTGATACAAAATGGAAGGGAAAAAACCCCCTTCATGCCCATGCTTGGTGGTGATGACGCCTTTACTGTCACAAGTACCTCTATGTCCAACAGAGTTGAGAACCGCACATCTTGGCTGTGCTTTGCTTTGCTTCCTGCTCCTCCCGCTCACCGGCCTTGCTGGTCGCCTCACCGTGCCGCGTCGCTCCCTTCCCCTGGGAAACTCCTGAATGTTGGTGCTGGTGCCGGTGCCGGTGGGTCATTGGACTTGTTGGAATCGCCAGGGAACGGTGGGGGCGCGCTCTCCTCGTGGCCGCCTCCAAAGTACTTCTCGAATTCTTGGTTGTCCCCGAACGGACGCTTGCCCAGAATCCTCACCATGTCGTCCCGCACCAGCACCTCCTTCTTCAGTAGCTCCTGTGCGATCAACCCGACCTCCGTCTTCTTCTTCTGGAGCAGATCTCGGCAACGCTGGTACGCCTGCTCCACGATGCGATGCACCTCTTGATCGATCTGCTGTGCTGTTGACTCCGCAAAGGGCTTTACCATTCGGTTCGGGTCGTTCTCGAAGTGAACTGGGCCCACCTTCTCCGACATGCCCCATTGGGTCACCATGTTGCGTGCCATCTGTGATACCTTCTTGAAGTCGTCGCTAGCTCCAGTCGTTACCGTAGGGAAATGGAGCTCCTCCGATACTCGTCCTCCCATGGTCATGGCCATGCGGTCCATCAGCTGGTTTACGTTCATCAGGTAAGCATCCTGCGGCAGGTACTGGGCGTATCCAAGCGCTCCCTGGCCTCGCGGAATAATGGAGACCTTGAGCAACGGGTCTGCATGCTCTAGGAACCAGCCGCAGATAGCGTGGCCGGCTTCGTGGTAAGCCACCGTCTTCTTCTCCTCGGGCTTGAGCACCAGCGATTTACGTTCTAAGCCGCCCACGACGCGCTCGATGGCCCGTTCAAAGTGCTGCATCTTGACATCATCCGCATTCTCTCTGGCAGCTACACGTCTGATTAGTGACCCATCTCATCATATAAACAATACTTGGGGGTTTGACGTACCAATGAGTGCAGCTTCATTGACCACGTTGGAGATGTCTGCTCCGGAGAATCCTGGGGTAAGCGTAGCAAGTCGGCCCACAAGGTGTTCGTGGTCCTCCTTGGTGACAATCTTCTTGAGGTAAACCTGAAAGATTTCTTGCCGACCCTTCATCGTTGGCCGGTCAATGTAAATGTGTCTGTCGAACCGTCCGGGACGCATGAGAGCCTTGTCCAAGACATCTGCTCTGTTCGTGCCTGCCAAAACAACCACTTGCTCGCGCGTGTTGAACCCATCCATTTCGGTAAGAATCTGGTTGAGTGTGGCCTCCCGCTCGTCGTTGCCGCCGAAACCTCGTCCGCTCTCCTGTCTGGCCCGACCTATGGCATCGATTTCGTCGATGAAGATGATGCAAGGCGCGTTTTTGCGGCCCTCGGCAAATAAGTCTCTCACTCTCGACGGGCCGACACCAACAAACATCTCCACAAACTCGGATCCACTGACGCTGAAGAACGGAACCCCGGACTCTCCCGCCGTGGCTTTGGCGAGCAGTGTCTTGCCAGTTCCGGGCGGTCCGGCAAGAATGGCGCCTCGAGGAATCTTGGCTCCGAGCTTCTCGAACTTCTCGGGCTGCTTCAGGAAGCTGACAAACTCCATAATCTCCACCTTTGCTTCCTCTAAGCCAGCCACGTCGGAGAACTTGACCTTGACGGCATTCTCTGCGTTGAACTTCTTTGCCTTGCTTTTGCCAAAATTGAAGACACCTCCGCCTCCGCTTCGCCCGCCCATCGATCTTTGTGTCCACACGATCAAACCGATAAACAGAAGCGTCGGACCAAAGGCAAGGAAGAGGGAGCCAAGGCTGCTGCCGCCAGGTTCGTAGCTAACGGGTATCCTCTGCGAGGGAGAAATACCCAGCTCATCCTGAACCCTCTCGAGCTTGTTGTCGAAAGACTCCGGGGAGCCAATAGAGACCACATAGCTCGTCTTGCCGCCGGAGGCCGCCTCCGAAGTGTTCGCCTCGGGGTGCAGCTCAACGCGAACGTGGTTCTCGTCGTAAACGACAAACTTCCGAACTAGACCTTTCTCCAAGAAATTCGTCCTCAATTCCTGCCATGTGATTTCCTTGACCGTGAATGGCTTGGTAAAAGCTTCCAGCGCCCACATTGACACCACGAGAATGAGAATGGCCTGAAGCGAGTCCATCCAAGGGTTCCTCTCTGGCCTGGGCGGTGGCGGTGTGTTCTGCCTTCCGGAGCCTGAGGAACCTTCTGTCCCGTCGCCCTTTGCGTCGGACTGTCCTCTTGACTCATTCTTCTCCATATCCTGATCCTTCTTCATCTCCACATCCACATATCTGTCGGCAATCATGATTGCGCAGCGCATCATCCTTCCCTTGTCGACAATGGAGAGCTTGCCTGATGTTCGCATCTTTCTGATGAGGTCTCGCAGCTCTGCC
This sequence comes from Stachybotrys chlorohalonatus IBT 40285, assembly GCA_000732775.1. Lineage (NCBI taxonomy): Eukaryota > Fungi > Ascomycota > Sordariomycetes > Hypocreales > Stachybotryaceae > Stachybotrys > Stachybotrys chlorohalonatus. The sequence goes on along the minus strand of KL659949.1, from coordinate 71,963 downwards.
GGAGCGCCTATCCGTCGTAGATGGACCGGGATGTCCTGTAAAGTCTTCTGCTGTGCTTCGGGTCGGGTCTTGGTCCACGCTTGCAGAAATTCGATCTCATCCTCGGCCAGGTAGACCCAGCCATCGGGCAATGGAGCGCGGCTTGGCTCCTGTTTGCCTACCTCGCCTCCCTCCTTACCCTGGGTCTTCTCTGGTGACTGCTTCGACGCATCATCTTTGTCGGACGGCGGCTTGGGTGGTGTTGAAGAGTAGTATCTAGGTCGGGAGTAGTTGTTTGTCGCTAGGCTGGCCGTGGGGTTGAAACGCGCGACAGCTGGTAAGCGCCAGCTCGTAGGCAGCCTCGATGATTGTGATAGTCTTGCAAGCCGCGCAACTTGGCTTGTCTGCCGCAGGTATCGCGACATGGCGGCCGTAGGGAATGGCAGTAATACGGGACCACCGGAGTTAGTATATGGGGAGGCAGGGTATGCCGAGCTATCTCATCGGCTGGCCACTGTCGGTTTCCAACAGTCTGGTTGTAGAAGAGAGGAAGGTGTGAAGTCGATGTAGGAAGAGGGAAGACTGGTGATGTCGCACCACGGTTCTGGTTGAATGGCACGGCACAGGCACAGGCAGAACGACTCGACGGTCAGTCGATCTTCGCCTCCAAGCTCGAAAATTGGGCGCTGTCACGTGATCCGCTGCAGGCTACTGTTGTATTGAGTCATCACTTGTGCAGAGAGCACTTTGGCGCACTAATTATCCGAAAGGACCCCCCACTTCCAGAGCTTTGCGCAGTCCCAGTATTGCCCCAGCCGCGGACTTAACGGACCACTTCTTGACAGCATTTGAATGAGCATAATCCGCAGCGTATAGCGCCGCTCCGACGTTGCTCGCATCAGCACGTGTTACGGTTGAAGCCAATGTCTTGTCCCGGCCTTCTTTAGCAGGCTTGAATTCTATTTGCAAACTATCCGTCTCGACGATTGTGTCAAGATCTTGGAAGGAAACAAGAGATCAGTAGTTTCGAGGCAGATTTGCCATTAAGTGGCCCTTGTAAGCCGCAGCAAAATTGAGCGAACAAGCCCACTGCCTCTTGTCGGTACAGTCCAAATGCGACCCTGTGCAGTTGTGATGGCTAAGCTATCATCGCCGGAATAACCGGAAGTGTCATGCGGATAATCCCGCCATGCTTCTACTTGAGCCTGTGCCTTCAGACGATGGTTGGCAAGCCCTTGCAGAACTCTGATGGCTTGGGCCTCGTCCCCAACCTCGAGGAGAACAATCCTCGTGCCTAGGTTGTGGGCAATGTCAAGGAGACGGGAGTAGAACACATCCTGGCGATGCCATCCTGTAGGAACAGTTACAGAATCAAGCGGCACCAGAGCTAACCGTGGTTCATACTTGCGGACCGAGTAGCTAAGGTGCCCTCTTCCATATTTCCATGCATCCTCCGATATATATGGAGGGTTCGCAACGAGAACATCCCAAGACTTGCCGGCCAGGCTCTGAAGGACAGCTTCGCCGAAAACGTCTCCTTGCGTAAAAGCAAGCCTCTGGTTCAGTCCTGGCCGGAGTAGATGGCCGTCTCTTATGTTTGTTGCAGCATTGCATTCGGCTAACTTAACAGCAGTCGTGGAGATGTCAACGCCACGAATGTCCAAACTGCCAACGGCTCGTTGAAGTAGAGCAAACAGTAACAGCGGTATGCATCCGGTACCTGTGCAGAAGTCGACGATGCTCAATGGCTCTCCGCAAGCTAAGTCGCCTTTGCCCAAATACTCTGACTTGATGAGATCTGCAAGACGATAGGCGTATGCCTCGGTTTCGGGCCTGGGAATGAGTACGCCGGGCTGGCATTTGATGTCGAGCGGGCCAAACGGCTGTGATCCGAGCAGATACTGGAGTGGAACTCCACGGCCTCGTTGAATACAGAGCTTTGTCAGGCGACGGCTTCGGTCGCTGGACACGGTTCGTTCAAGGTGCTCCCTGAGCCATCGCACTTCATTCAGAGCAGATGGGATATCCTTACAAACAGGTAACAGACTCGCGACCTCAGGTGAGCACCGCTTGGCTTGTCTGAGGAGCCATGGTGGGATTCTGGGCATGGGCTACCCTGGGATCTCTGTCCGATCAAGTCGAGCCAACGAGCGAGATTGACTGTAGATTGACTGTATAATGGATTGCACGTTCGCCGCGTGAAAGAAGCAACCAGCTAAGGTCAAGGGGAGACTGTTAGTTGCACCGGACAGAATTAGACGTGCCAGCCAGGATCATGCAGGTCTAATCATAAATATAGCAAAGACCTTCGTGTAGACGATTAACAAGATAGAAATAAAAACAAATAGGCGAAACACCCATGGAAGTGATAAAATGTCATCCGTTGAAGCAGATCCTGGTGGTGTCTCTCCTTTCTTCCAGCACTGCAGATTGCTAGCCTGTAGGCTCGTGCATGTATTACCGCTGTACGTGCAATTTTAACCGAGCATTATCCCTTCAGTGGCACTTCCTTTTAGGTTCCAAGTGCATCTCACGACAGCATAATTTGCTGCTGATTCAGTAACATTTTGATCACACTTTGCTTTTTATCTTGATCATTCAATTACTGTCTGTGACGCATCAGAAATTCCGCACACGATTTTTGGATATTTTCTTGCAGAATCTTTTGGATACCGCCTGCCCTGCCTCTCTCACCAAGCGCGTACTGCTGTTTTTGAGACGTCGAACGTTGGGGAACGTTTGAAAGACAGGGTCGCTATTGCTAATATTAACACTATCTCAAAATGAACGCTCCCGATCGGTAAGTTGTCTTGATGGTTGTGCTTCTTCTTTTCTGCATATGTGCATCGAACTAGACGGTGCCGAGTGGCTCCTTGAGCCTTTCCTGATCCTGCAAACACATCACCGCGCGTGTCGGTTTCTTTGGGGGAGGATATGGAATATTCTCGAGGCTATGAGCGTGGTGCTGGTAGCAGTGCGGTGAGGATGCTTTTGTTGAAATACACTGGACCTTTCAATGAGATCCAGAGCAGTTTGTTTGGCAGCTGTTCTTTCATTCATGGCGCCAGCTGCCAGCTGCCAGCTCCCTTCCACAAGGCCCGTTCCCCTTCAAATCAATTTGTTCACGCAACCTCTTTTGGTCCTCAGCGCGGCTCTTCTATTCTGGTTCGCATTTTATCATCTTGTGCTTTCTACCGCGAGAATGGCTGGCAATAATTCAAGGCACTCCAACATCCAGGATGACCCGTTGCGTAACGATTCTACACGGTTTGAAGCATCGACGCTGATTCCATCTCTTAGGTTCGAGCTGTTCTTGCTCGCGGATGGCGAGAAAAAGATAGAGGAGAAGGTCTACTCCGGTAGGGTCTTCCGAACCCTCTATGCAGACATCGTCAACCTAACATGAGAAACCCAGGCATGTCAAACACATCCGACTTTGTATTGCAGAAGGAAGACCACACTTTGGGCAATCTGCTCTCCGATCACCTCAAGAGCCACCCAAACGTTCTGATGTCCGGTTACAAAAGTCAGCTTCTTCCCCAAGTATGCGAGATGCAGTATAGCTAATACAACGCAGTTGCGCACCCCAACGTGCCAGAGCTCTTCATCCGAGTACAAACGGATGGCACCATAACAGCGCGCGAGGCCTTCACGTCCGTATGCGAGAAGCTCATCAACCAGCTGGAGATGTTACATCAGGAGTTCACGCGAGAGTGGGAGCTGAGACGTATTACGAACACTGGAGAGCAAGGAAACATGCAGAACGGCCATTAATGTGTACATGTATCTTGTCAGGGATTGGGCGTTGCGGAGTGCACAAATTAGGATTCCATTTGCTGTGCAGGATGGTATTAGGACGGCTACGAGCTGTCTTGAATTTGTTTCCTCCACTGCGAGATCGCATCTGGTTTCAGACTTGTCTGCGGTCATTCCGTGCGAATCATCCTACCGTGGACAATAATTGCCCTGTACAGAAGGTCATCTACCGACGGCGTCCTTGTCGGTGTCCGAGTGTGTAGAAATGATGATTCCTACTCCATTGGCCACTGAAATTGTTTCAAGCCGCCACCTCTGTCGGGCCCTCTCCTCCAGGGATCAACTGAACAACTTAGTGGGTGCGCCTAAGGGGGGGTTCAGCACTCATACCATGCATATGTTGTTGCCATTCAGGAGAATCTTGGGCAATCTCGTGTGGTTCCCAGAGTAGTCGCTGATGAAGTCAGTTGCGCATACAAGTCGTGGCATTTTCGTTCCTGACGTACAATTCTGTCACATCTTCCAGCACCATGTCTAGAGGAGCTTCAGCATGCGACCCAAGTCTTTCTTTGGGATGACTTCAACTTACTGACATAGTCGTCAAATCCAAGCAGAGTCCCACTGAACTCTGTACATTGGTCAGCAGAGTGTCTCGCTCCCGACAAAGGTCTCCTGTTACCTTTATCTCCCTTCATGACGACCCATATCCGTGAACCAACACATTTGTCAATGAGTTCTGCAGCCTGGTCAGCGGATTTACATGATATCCGAGTGAGGAGATGGGGCCTGATGTACTTACCTAGGGGCAGAAGTTGAGATGCCATATTGAGAGAGGTGCTGGAAATTACCAAGGCGATGTCCAATGCAAGTGACCTTGAAGCTGTCCTACTGTGCTTGAGTTTCAGTGAACGAATGCCACAGTGGGGCTCTTGCGGCGCTTCAAACAGCGCCAGGCACGAGTGCACGTGCTGTCGCGAAGGTGACTAATGTTGCGGCCCGGCCATTTCGCCCTGTGGTTATGCACAACTGCCCCCACGTTCTCGATAACCACGCGTCTCACTCAGGGTACTGGATGCTTCACGTCGCTGCCTGCGACTCTTGTTCAGCGCCACGCATATCCATTGGCTGCAGGGATGGAGACCCAGTGTCAGTCCTATCAAACATATCGTTGATGACCTACAAAAGGGGCTGGAGCATTGCCGGCAATGCTCGTTCAGCTTACACTTCCTCCCCAGCTGCTCTGTACCGTCCTCGGTATGAATCCCCTGCCCGCTTCTTTTCGTGCGAATGCAGCTGAACTTGCTAGGTCAACAGCACGTATAATGAGTCCTAGCAGCCGGCAGCAACTGTGGGATCCACGGCTAGGATTACGCTTCTCACCTAGACCTTCGGCTTCTCGACTATATCCACAACTCGATCTTGCTCGCTTCCTACATGCCAGCGGCGAGGACTGCTCGAGGGACAGTGGGCACGCCGCCAGCCAATCCTGCCTCGACGGTGCGAGCCACGGGGGTTCGGAGTTTGGACGCAGCAATACGGCGGCAAAAGAGACTGATTTCGTCGTACCCGATGCCGAACACAAGGTCTCAACCATTGCAGATGCCATACCTACCAAAGACACGCCTGCACCGGGCGAGGCGAAGGATGTCCTTCCTCCAGTAACTTCCCTCGAGTTTAACATCTCCAGCGACCTCTTCTATGCAGCACGCAACAGCCCCGTAGGGTCCCCGGCTTCGTACTGGTCGCATTCTATGTACGAGAAGATAGCAGAAGACGGCACAAGCCAGAAGGTCAAGGTGCACTATTGTACGAGCCTGAAGACCATGGAATACGTGTGCAGGAAACATTTCATGGGGGAAGAGGTGCTTGGATTCGATCTCGAATGGAGCCCGTTCGCAAATCGTAATTCAGGACCGCGCGAGGCTGTCTCGCTTATTCAACTCGCTAGCCCGAGCCGCATCGGCCTCTTCCACGTCGCCATGTTCCACAAGGACGATTTCGTGGCGCCTTCGTTCCGCGAGATCATGGAAAATGCGGCCGTATCCAAGGTCGGCGTGCATGTTGGGGGAGATTGCACCCGGCTGAGAAAGGTCTTGGGTGTCCAAACGAAGGGGATTTTCGAAATCAGTCATCTTTACAAGCTTGTAAAGTACTCGTATGATGGTCGTACGGAGCTGATCAACAAGACGCTGGTTTCTCTGTCAACGCAGGTCCAAGAGTGCCTAGGCTTGCCCTTATACAAGGGTGAGAATGTGCGAGGAAGCGAGTGGCATAAGGCCTTAAATCAGGAGCAGATCAAATGTGCGTTTTCCTCTGATCCATTTCCACTACACCATTAACGACCTTGTAGACTCGGCTTCGGACGCTTACGCTGGTATACAACTCTATCACGTTCTAGAGGCAGAACGCTTGAAGCTCAACCCTACCCCGCCGCGACCGCATCATTACGAGCTCGGCCTTCCTATCCGTATAGCGGAGCCTATTGTCGAAGCGGAAGCTGATGTGACTGATGCGACGGTGCCTGAGGACGAACTCCAAGCAATCATTGCCGAAGCTGACATCGCTGGAACCTCCGAGTCTCCACAGCCACCAGAAAGAGACGCACGAATAAGTGCTGCCGAACTGGAAATGAAGTCCTATCGGTCTTCAAAGCAAAAGATTATCTCGGCGTCCCCAAGCAGTCTGAGGGCGTACTACATCTGGCACGCGAACGATAATCTGGACCCAGGGTCAATTGCAAAGCTTTTGCGAACCCCTCCGCTAAAGACAAATACTGTTGTCACCTATATTCTCGACGCAATTGTGGCAGAAAAGCTGCCTTACAACAAGAAACGAGTCAGTCAGGAACTACTGAGTACTCTGCAGCCGCGGACGATAAGTTCAAGCAAATACCAGTTCTTGGTTCAAGATTGCCAGAGCCATCGCGCCGAGACGCCCACAGCCTAGCCAGTTCGCATTGACGTTTTTCTTTTGGATCGAGATACCCCCTTTAGATACACTATAACGCCAATCCAGCATGCCTGATCATGTCCGTCTATGATGCGAGAAGACCTCTTCCGCGATTTATTTGCACCTTTTTATCTTCGCCCGCGCTTACTATACCCCACGACTTGTCCCACACAACGCTCAACACCTTGGCACCGTCTCCTGCGGAAGGTAGCTTCTTTCCTTTAAGCCACTCCCGTCCAATGGTGTAAGCAGGCTCACTGACGGTTCCCGTTCCCTCCTCGGAAGTCGAGGTTCGTGTACTGCGAAGATCCCAAACACGACATGTGCTGTCGTAAGAGCCCGACACCAAAGAATAGTCGTTTTCGGGAGATGGCGCCAGTGATGATACCATGTTGATATGTCCTCTCAGGGTCATTGCCGCGGTCGCGGACACTGATTCTCGGGGGTCCAAAAGAGTAATATGCCTGGCGGAGGAACCTGCCGCCACAAGAGACCTGCCGGGTAGAGCTGCAGCAGACATGATGGGGTGCAGCGTCGTCAATCGCGACACCTCGCGCTGTGTTGTTAAGTCGATTGTCCTGACCGTATGATCCTTTGATGCGGAATATGCCACAGTCGCATCTTCGGGATGGAAAATGGCTGCAGTGACGGGTTCGTCGTGCAAAGATAACATGGCTAGGGGGCCGCGCTGCGCCGTCGACCCGGCGTCCGTCGTCTTGACGCGCTTCAGGGTGTGAGCTGACGGAAGGCTCTCCGGGTCGGCCTGCGGCGCCTTGTCCTTTGACGAAGACCATAGACCAACCCGGCCATCAGAAGACGCAGTCAGAATACGCTGTTTTGAGATGTTGACCTCGATGTTTTCAATGCTTGCGTCGTGCCCCCACAGTTCCATGTCGAGCTTTAGCGAACCGGAAAAGCCATCTTGACTTTCACTGTACTTCCAAATCACAATCTTGCGATCCAGTCCGGCCGATGCCAGCTTTGTTGGCGAAAGCCATTTGACTGCGTTTACTCGTAGAATGTGCCCACCGCCTCTACCAGCTGGCGATGTCGCCAGTATGTTCCCGGAAGGATTCCATATTCTCACCAAGCCGTCATACGAGGCGCTGACAACCCGTTCGCTCACATTCCCCGCGCTAGGAGCCGCAGGGGCAGTGGTGGAGAGAACGTCGACGCCGCCCACCCAGTCGTCATGCTCGAAACTCGCTTCGTAAATGGGCGGGAGCAGACTTCGCACATATTGCAGGGTGAGTGTAGTCTCGGTAGAGATTCCATTGGAGGATAGGTACTCTTCGATGGAGGTTGTCAAAAAGGTGCCGTTGGCGAGGAAGTCAAGGGGTACGGGAGAGGAGGTGTTGAGCATGGACTCGGAATTGACGATCCGGGAGAGGCCATATCGCTTGATGTCTAGTGTCGAAGTCAGCCATGGGGTTCACGCGACGCATGTGTGTGAACTCGGACCTGCGGGTACTAAAAGCTGCTGCTTAGATTCGGGCAGCTCCAAGTCGGGCTCGGTGGTGGTGAAGACCACCTTGACCTGCGTGGCCGCGGTATCCATTTTGGCAAAGCTTTAGGCACTTTCACAATCCAGAGTGTTGGAATGGGCGTTATCCGGATACCTGGCGTCTTTCAGTCAATCGGGAGTCTGCAGTATGGTCGAATTGACCGTGCATCTAGCATATATTTACCTGCACTTGAATTTTCTTTAGAGGAAAAAAAAAAAGTTCGGCGCAGCCTTGCACGACAGGCCCCACTGCGGGGGATAAGCTGGCAACTATCGCCCAATGATAATTCATTTGACAGACGAGGCTGAACTTCTCATGGTCTTGCCCTCTGAATCTCGTGCAGGTAAAGCGTTTTACAAAATATTATCAATTAGGTTAGCAATATATCGATAGAGATGTGGAATCTGCTGAGACATTGCTAGGTGCGACTGCACGTCGCAGCCGCATGCGACGAATAGCATTAATTACAACAAGAGACCGTGAAATTGTTCGACAAAGCGTGTGACAGATCCACGCCTGAACAAGCGGCGCGGAAGCCGGAGCAGTGCATCCAGTGAGGCGGGGCCAAGCTGCGAGACAGACGGATCACGAACCACATTGACGTGTTGAACAAGGCCAAGCTGAACTGTCTAAGTTGCGAGCGGACTTGAGCGTGGGCTAGCTGCTGTAGCTAAGGTATGGAGCACGTGGAGATGAGATTCAGTACCATCCACTGTTGAGGTAAAGTTGGCCAACCAGGCTTGCACTTTGGGGGTTAGGGCACGAATGAAGAACTGCAAAACGTGCCCTTGTGACGCTGTGGAGATGGATGCAGGTCTAGATCTGCTACTGTGCGGTAAAGTCTTAGCAATTGGTGGGGTTTGGCGGAGGGTCCCCATTGATCAGCTGTGCAAAGCTGGGGAAAGTATGACAACCTGCAACATCATACGAAGTTGATCAGCATAAAGTTGTCGGCAGAGCTGTCGTGCAAATCGAGATGTTTGCACTCGCAATATTTCGGAGCCGGCGTGATTCTCAGCCGCAGGGTAGGGCTTGATAAGATGAAAATAGCAACCTGTAGGCGCGCTGTCAGTTTCGGGAGATTGGACGAGTGCTTCGGTTGCAAATGCGCCGTTTCCGGGCCAAACGGTCGCAGCCCAGTCAGAATGCACGATACAGGACCAGGGAGGGTTGAGCGGTTTGTCGTCATTGCACGGGCCCCGCATGCCATGTCGTCATTACCGTCTGGATGCAGGAAGGACAAGAGCCAGGATAGGACGGACCTGCATCTCCCAGTGACAAGTTGCACCTGCATGACCCATAGCCATCCGAGGGAGCCTTTGTCGTAAATCACGAGGACCTCAGTAACCGTCTCAGAGGAAGAGTCCACCACAACCGTCATCTCCCGCAAGACACCGAGCATCCGTTGGCACAGGAGCGCAAGCTTGCTGACGGGCCTTGCAAGCAGGCAGGTCCTTGGCCCGGGGGGCATGCTCTGTGGAAAATAATGACAGGGGGGACCGAGGCTCGATGAGATCGAATGTTTCCCAGTGGCAGGAGTATCGTTGAGGGCGGCCGTACAGGAACCGCCGGGACTCGGGTCGGCCGAAAGGAAACAGAAACCTGGGTGAAGCCATACCGTGAAATTTATGTGCCTCGTGGGGTTATTGATAAAATATTCCTGTATGTTGGCGGTTTGTTGACGGCGACTGCCGCTG
>KL659949.1:23151-56426 GCA_000732775.1 Stachybotrys chlorohalonatus IBT 40285 | reverse complement strand
CACACCCCCCCCCCCCCCTAAATCGATCTTCGTCACTCTCTGTATTACATTAGTCCTCCTGTACATCCTCATCTCAGCAAAAGCATCGCGCCGTCACGAGCAGCCAATCTACGTGCTTCCCCTCATCGGCGTTGCAAAGGGGGCGCGCGCACACTCGATCTCCCATTGGGCGGGCCCCCTTGGCTGTTCCTGCGTCTGTGCTGAACACTGCTGCAGACCTCGCTCTCTATTCCACACGGCTTGGCGAGATACACACACCCTTCGGCAATTAGACCAGCGGGACGCACCGCCGTTTTGGACCCCTCTCTCTTCCTGCCTTGGCTTGCCCAGAGCCACAGGGATCATGGGCTTGTTCGTTCCAACGGTTGTGCACAATCTCTGTCTCTTGTCTTGCGAGCCCGGACCAGGCATCGTGGACCTCGCAGGGTAGACGTATCCACAGACGTCCCCCGATCGTGGTGGGTTCCAGATGCCGCTACCGCTTATTGCATGATCTCACGAGGTGCCCTGAGCTCGGAATCACCAGCCGCTAGCAACGTCCGTGGAGTCAAGGCTCCGGCTTGTCTGGAGGCGTCGGTCACGGCGCAGTCTCACGGGAGCACAATGGGAAAGAGTCAAGTCGAGACGGGTTGAAATAAGAATGGGAGTCATTGTTGCGCATCGTCAATGCTGTGGTATCATGCAAAACTAATTAAGATCGTTCCAAATCGACCATGTCTGAGAGCTTTCCGTCGCTTCTCTCTGAATCACCTTGTTTGACACCTAGGCTCCGGTTCCCAACGCCGCCCAACGTGTGCATGTGTTTTACATCATGAAACACCTTGACCCTCTCCCGTCATCGCACAAGAAATTCAAGTTCCCAATGGTGCACGCTTCCCAACGCCGCAGTTTGCCAACTGAATACCCGCCCCATCGTGATAGTCCCGTCATGTTACGCCGTAAATTCAGATCCCCGAGACACCAGTGCCCGTCCATGGTGGACCCCCAAAGACAAAAAGAGATGTGTGCTCGAGCATCGCTCAGGCCTTGATGCTCCGTGTCCTGGAAAGACTGGGAAGCACTCGTCGTTTGTTGCTCGGCGCCGGCGCCTCCATGGCTCCTGGGCCTGACATTGTGAGCGATGTGGTGTAGCTCTTGCGCATGGGTTTGGGCAGGTCGTTTTGCTCGGCTACGAATGCGGACATGTCGCCGCGAGAAAGCGGCCGGTTCTGCTCCAGCAGTAGGCTATCGCGAGACATGGCGGCGGCGTGGTTGAGACGGGACTTGCTTCGCTGCTTGACAAGCTTCAGCGTCTTGCGAAGCATCGACTCATGCCTTGGGATGTCGTCCGGCGAGGATGGGAAGGGGTCCGACTCAAGGAAGAGCGGCCGGGGCTTATCCCTGAAGTCCAGCATGAGGCTGTTGCGAGAGCGGGTGGGTGAGGCGATGGAGACGACCGAGGAGGCGACGGAGACGATGGACATGCGCTGGGCGAAGCTGGCTCTGCTGTTACGCTTCTGGTCGGCGGCGACCGTCTTGAGCTCGACTTGTCGTTTTGGTAGTTGGATCATGGAAGGTTTGCCAGAAAAGATCACTGTTACAGCTCGTGCTGTGTCTGGGACGCCACTCTGCTCGCTTGATTCCGACGACAACTCGTCGTCCGAGTCAAAGTAGCACTCCGAGCCATCCTCTGCCGAAGAGGAAGCATCCTCCTCCGAGGAAAGGTACAGGTCGTGCGGCGGTGCTTGGGCGATCACCGGTCGCTGCTCGGTATCGAGCTTGTGAGAGAGGCCTGTGAGGAGGCGGTTGACCCGCATGGCGCTCCTGTTGGGGAGCTCGGGGGCCGCATCGGGTTTGCTAGGATTTTGGGAAGACATGACGTCCTCGTTGTCTGATAGGTCGTCGATAGACTCCTCGTATACCGAGGAAGTGTAGCCGTCCGAGTCCTCCTCGTCTGAGTGTGCGTCGGGCACGTCGTGCCTATAAGACTTGTTCTGCTCCAGGCCGCCTGGAACGGACGAGTGGTGCTGACTCGCCGCCATCATGTCCGGTTGTGTTTCAAAATGTAGAGGTGCCTGCATCCGTCGAGAAGATCCTCGAGGGAGGTTGTAAGACAGCCGGTTCGAGGACAGGAGGTGTGTGGCCCACGGATAGAGCAGAAGGGGAGGACGCTCCGAATGCGTGTAAGTTAAGGTAGATGTGCTGTTCTTGGGCTGAGATACTGATGTCGCCGTCAAGGCTTCCGGACCCAAGGTGAAGAGCTGAAGAGTATGCAAAAGATAGGTTCGAGATTGTTGGCATGCAGAAGGGAGGAGCCCGTTGCAGAGCCGGGCAGGCTTGAGACCATATATGAACGGACAGAGCATGCAGGCGCTCTCGTTCCTCGCGGTTCCCACTTACACGGCCAAGAGTAGGTACATGGGCCTGGGTAGCAGATCTGGGATGGGACCGGGGGGGTCCAGCCCAGCCCCTGTCCGGTACGTACTGTACTCCGTGCGGGCATGGGTGGGAGGGTGGCCGTGCGAGGATACGTCGCAGTGCACTGGGTACCTACACTGGCGTCGATCCAGGGGCCGGTGGCTTGCACAGGGGTTCACAGTCGTGGGAGCAAGAGGCACACCCAACTTGACCCGAGACTCGGCCACTTCTCCGAGCCCCACGGCCAAGTGGTTCATGAAGTGGTGCCGGCTTTGTTAATTTACGATATCATGGATTCAATTACAGTGTTTCAAGTATAACCCGCGCAGCGGACATCGCAATAGAAGACAGCTGCGCCGATAGAGCAAGCTGCAATTAACTGCACTCTATTGCAACCAGAGTCATTTCACCCAAGGGCCGCTGCGGCGCCGCTCAATTCCTCGGCGACAACGGCCTGCATCACATTCACGAAGCCAAACCTCCAGGCCCCATCGCAGGAATGCGCAGTCGACTTATTCGGCACAGGTGACCCTCAGTCCCCATTGGAGCGTGTTGCGGCCAGGGAAAAGTCCTGTGGTAGTTCTGACCAAGACACTTTCTCTCCTTTGCTCACCAGGTTTTTTTTTTTTTTTTTGGACAGTCACCATTCATCATCGCCTCGCTCAGCCTGGCCTTCGCCTCGTCATCATCAGGGATCCTAGGAATTCACCGTGGCTGGGACCAACGCAGACCAACAACCAACAGTGCAAGGAAAAGTTGTTGAACAAAAAGCAAAGGGAAGGCAAGTCGACCCACCGGAGGGTTTACTGGCTATTTTTTTTTTTCTTGGATAGGGCGAGAAAGCATCGTCATGATAGCGAGCTTATCGGGCTGTTGCGTCAATGGAACCGCCGATCAAGCATGGCTTGGCATGTGGTTCGAGGACAAAGGCAGAACCACCACGGTGCCATGTGTTCGCGACTACAGTGCAGGTATCAAATTCTCCATTTAGGACTCGAGGTGTCGATGCAGGGTTCGGCGTGGGCATTCTCGCACCATCGCGTCACCCGTCTCACACCGCGAGACGCACCAGTTCCAACAGGCCCTCCTCACCTTGAATGCCGTGCCCAACGACTCTATTTTGGTCGTCGTCGGCCAATTACCAGCCTTTGCTCGCGTCCCGAGGCTCTGCTTAAGTGCAGGCTAAATGTCTTCTAGTGGCAATTGACTTAGCAACTTAGGTGACGGCTTGCAAATCGTGTTTCCAGGAACGGCTGCTTTGAAAGAAAGAAAAAAATCCAGGCGAGTTCTTTGCACGGTATGATCTAGAACTTGTCTGCCAAGCCGTTGTCGTCGGCTGGTCGCTGGCGGTGCCCACTGGCGCACGTCACAGGGCCGGACCCCGCTGTTGGCCGGCGCCGTCGAGCAGCACGTTGGCAGCACGTTGGAGGCTGGTGACGTGCCACCACCGCACTTCCATGCCCGCAGCTTTCTCCATAGAATTGATTCCTTGTGTCGTTGCCAAAAACCGGTCTTTTGAAGCGGGCGTTGAGCAAGACAGTGGTGTTGTTCGGCTACAGTTGAACGAACCTTCGTCATCAGTACAGTATTTGCCACCCATCGTCCTTGGAACACGAGGGCATCTTGGTACCTGCAAGCGGATCACTATCATCACCTTGCAGCGACAGATGGGGCCAACAGCTCTGAATCCGGCATGGCCTGTTGGGCACACGTTTTCACGGCCTGTTTTCTGGTCTCTTCCTTCTGCTCGGATCAGACGATCCCCGCTGCTGCTGTCTTCGTCGCGAAGGTTGTAGTTGGGCAATGTTCACAGTGCAAAAAAAGGAGCAGACCGTCGTCAACCGTCCCGAGTGCGGCATTCTGCGTTCTGCGCAGCGACTGGCTGCTCGTCTGCAGCGCCCCTCCAGCCCGCCAAGATGGAAGTTGACGGTAATTGGCAGCACCACGAATCACAGCCAGAAAGCAGGCACACTCATTGCCGTGGTAGACCGACTTTTTGCGCAATTCTCGTCTATTCTGTCATTAATTCCGTGGGATATAGGTCGTCTCGTTACTGCTCATTCGCTGCTGCTGTGCACCCCACGGATTGAAGGATTTTGCACTACCAAGGCAGCCCACACACATCCTCTCCCTTGGAGATGGTCCAGTACTGCCACCGTTGAACACATGTTGAAACGACTCGAGGAATGTGTGCTGCCGCTACCGGTTCTGCCCCTTTGCACACTCGCATCCCTCTCCGGACCTAGGACATTTTTACCGGGCGACTGGAAATGGCATGCAGGATTGAGCAAGTAGACCACAGTGTGCTGCGGCTGGATTGCCCTTTTTCGAAACAAGACAAGGGCCATCATGGAACTGGAGCGTAACGAGAAAGGTCATGCGCTGTGGCACCGGCGAGCCGAAGCCAAACAGATCCGCCCCCGGCTGTCAGTCGTCGAGTTTCACCAGCCGACGAATTTGCTCCACCGTCTGATGTGGCTTGCAAGGCGCCCGGTTGCTGGCCGGGGGGGAGATATCCTGGCGCCCAGTCTATTGGCTCCCACGTACCGCCAGGCTGAAGAAGGTTTTCTGGTTGACAGCGGCCCCCTCAAACACTCCTCTGACAAGTCACGAGCCGGCGCCGGTTTGGGGACTCGAACCCCGTGTTACTGGTGATCTGTAGCAGGTGTCTGTTGCAGGTTGGCTTGCAAATGCCATCGACAGGCTGCGGTTCCAACACACCGAGTTGTTGCGACCGTCGTTGATGTGCTCTTGCTGTTCTTTTTGCTTCCTCGTTCGTCCTGCTGACTACAGGTCACGCAGCCGCCGTCGCCGCCGCCGCCGCGTTCGGTTTCAGGATAGACTGGTAGACTAATCCCGTACCTGCCTTAGGGTACCTGAATTGTAATAAGGCGTGGCTCTTTCGCGCGCCTCTTGCGACGCTTTTAATTACAGCAAAAGGGTCTGCGCATGCTTGGGCGTCCTCATGGCCCAGTTAGGCAATTGCGCATGGCCCACTGGCCTCTCACGTGGCTGCACCTGATTTGCTTTCCGGCTGTGGAATGAAGAATATCGTGCTGCAGCACGATGGTGTCTTGAGTCAAATACCTGAGCGAGGTAGGGCTGCGCTGGCCCGACGCAATCGCCATGGTCCGAACCCGTTCACATCATCGATTTCGACGCAATCGTCGCACTGACGGCGGGGTCGTCGACCTTGCACCGCACAGAGCGCCAGGTCCTGTGCGTCAGTGAATGCCCGGGGGTGGAACCAGGGCCACGGCCTCGATCCCGTCCTTCTCGTCACCATCTAAGGCTTCAGCCACAACCAAGATTCTCCCATCTTTATTCAGCCACCGCTACCGCCGCCCTTGGCTGGACGTTCCCGTTTTGGCAGTGCAGCTAGTGCGGATACGGCTTGGTTCAGGGCAGGACTTGGCGGGCCTAACCGAAAATGTCCGGGCTCGATGCGGTCGGTCGGACGAAACATGCACCCTTATCAATCCGGCAAGAAGGGGGGGAGCCGCCTGAAGCGGACAGGGGAGACGCATCTCGTATTCAGCAACCTTAAGCGAGTCGATTCCCTTCTTTGTACGTCCTGCATCGTGAAGAGATTTCCAGGAGTTGAGTATGCGCGGCAGCACGTATCAGGGCCGTCGAGCAAGACGCACAACGCGCCGCTCCTTGTTCATCAAGGCCGCATCGAGAAGGCCGTACACAAGCACCACACCTTCTTGATCAAGGAGACTCTAACACCTGTTTTGCTGAAGAGATTCTTGTCTATCAGGGCGGGAGGCATTTGCCCCTGCGTCGATTGTGCATAGCTGGACGGCCCCTCCGTGTACCAGAGGGGCAGAGCTGCAGCAGAGCCTGACCCGTGGAGGCAAGTCGACTGTGTGCAGGTCCCTCGGGACAGCCAGATGGGCCAGGCACGGATGTAAACGAAGACGGGAGGTCGTTGTGCCCTGGCATGCCAGATTCTGCATCGCATGCCCCGGCAATCCCACCGAGCGGCTCCAGAGTCTCCATGCAAGTGTCCTCCACACGGTGTACAGAGTCTGCATCAGGTGTATCAAGACGGCAGCTGCTGCTCTCGAGACCTTGGTTCGCGGGTAGGGCTATCGCACCTCCTCCTTTTGTCGGGGGATGTGGCAATGAGTCCAGGTTTCATCGTCCACATATGGCGGCTCGGGTGACGGGTGCACGGTGCTTTGTGCGTGCCGTGTCGTGCAGGAGACGTGCGGGTGCCGAGGTTTCGAGCCCGGGCCGGGTTCGGGTGCCTGGCTATATGGGCGGTGATATATGGGTGCTTTTCAGGTAGACCCTCGATGGTTGATGTTACGGTGCGAGAGGATTCGGGTTTGGGGGTGGAGGCGCATCCTTGTTACTCTGGTGATGCCGAACGCCTGGGCTTGGCTGCGGACGGGTTACGGTGGGAATACTGCGGCATCGCGGGTGCCGGAACGTTACGCTGTCGGGTTATAGCATCGTTTATGGTAATCGATTCGATTCTGCTCGTGGTGAGTACTCCTTTCCTGGCCCCAGGTGGCGGGACGTCAACCCATGGACTTGGTGCTCCTGTCATGCCTTGCAAGTTATTTAGATTATACTTTGCTGGCGACATATCAAACTACTCACCGCATTGTCCATCGGCATCAACCCCGTCTTGGACCAAATGAAGCAACAAACCAAACCCTAACCGTATCAGTGCAGAGATGTGCCAGTAGCCATTCATCAACCAACAACAGCCACGAACTTCCATGATTTTCGCAATCATATCCGTCGCAACACACCGGCTACCTACGCCGTCGGTGCAGGGTAGCCGGCCGTTACATCGCGGCCACCGCGACAAGAGACAGGCTCGCTGTTGGATCGGTTCCGTGCTCCACGGCGAACGGCACACCTGTTTAAACATTCGAACCCGCCTAATAATAGTGTTTTGTTAGGCATCGCGGTTTTCGACAGCAGTCATCAGAGAGAAAACAAAGGTCGCTACATAGCTCGAGACTCCGCGTGCCGGCGCAAGGACTACGAGCAGTACTTCGGTACAGTTCTGCTTAAAGCCCCTGTACCGATGCGTGCCTGGGCTGCCTGCATGGGCTACCGGACACCTTGTGCGGTCACATGGCATAGTTATTCGGTGCGAACTCGTGCTATGTATATTGCAGCGGCGCGTGTGGCCCGGCGCGCTCTGCCATCCGAAATAGGCGTAACGAGCGTCGTAGCCGAAGGATCTCGCTGTATGTTCGGTATGCTTGGCAACAGCTCTCGGTGAACGCCATTGCGTTCGTCTACATCACGGCCGATGGCTGACAGACGCCCGCGCCTTTGTAAGCGCTGTCGAAGGGCAATGGCATATTCTGCTCTAGAGGCCGTGCGTTTACGACTACACACCATGTTCTGCAAGCCCAACTGGAGAGAGGACATCAAGTAGTCAAGTTCAGATGGCTTGATGTCCTGGAGGCGGGCAAGGTTTCCATTCTTCGGTGTTAACCGAGTTTCGAACAGAGCGCGCGAATACATGATTAGGTAGTTTCTGCTTGCCATGAAGCATCCGTCATGTCTGACAAATCCCATCCGACTACCTTCGGTCGCATGCTTTATGCTCTTCTAAAACAAACTGCCCAGACTTCCAGCACTCATTTGGTAATACCCTGGCCTCGCCAAAACCAACACATACCATATCTCGCCACTCGATCTCCTCCGTCCCCGCTGCCGTGCACCGCCTCAACAAGGCACCCTCGCCGAAGCAACAACAATAGAAACCCGACTGAACACATCAGTCTACCAGAGTACAGCCCCCAGGGATAAGCTCGACAGCGCAACAACCAACCGCCCCGTCGGTGTGTTTAGCACAGTACTCCCGGAACCCAGCGGTACTCTCCCATCTACCAAAACACCCCGGACCCGAACCACTATCTGCACTCGGCACACCTTCACGTGCTGCTTTTTTTTTGTTTTGCGGGGGGACGGCATGCAGGGTCCTAGCCTTGCGGCCAGCCTTGGCTCGTCATCGCCCTCCGCATCGGGTTGCTCACCGTGAAGAGGTGATTCACTGGTCCCAAACCCGCCGATTGTGCGCACTGGCCGCTTCCATCGCCTCGCACAGTACAGTACAGGAAAACTTCTTTGATCGTTCTACTCTGTTTCTACTCTGTTCTTCTGTTGAGATGAACAGCCTTGCCCAGGGTTCAACGTGACTTGTGAACGAGGCTGGTTGTGCTATTTCTGGCGTTGGCCGTCAGCAATGCTTACCCACTTCATGGTGCTTACAAACTCACCTCTGCCTTCTGTTTTCCTGGCTGTCCTTCCCCTACAAACCCTCCGATTTAAACGGAACTTGGCCCTCGTGCAACGACACTCAAGTTCCGAACCGCGAGCATCGTCTTAGTAGTCAGAGACTGTAGCTTAGTTCGAATCACCGACAGCAAACACCCGTCAAAGTGGCCACCATCACGCGAGGACCATATTAGCATAGGTAAGAACAGGCCAAAATAGTAACCATTAAGAATACCGCATGCCTTTCTATCGCTGCCGCTTGATATTTTGGACACATGAAGAGAAAACCTAACCTTGCCAAGAAGCTCCAAGAAAACGCACCACTTCAACCATATTGCCACCGCGCCCGCCTTACCTCCTCACCCCACCCCATTAGTCGTGATGCCACCATAAATCATTCTTCACATGGATTCAACACGAACTCGTCCCTTTCCTGCGCTCGTGTACCCTAGCATCACCTCCAGAGGTCCTTGCTTCTGCGCACATCCCCACCGCTGCTGTGAGGACGCCAGGTTTCCGATATGTTTTGCGCCCCAAAGGGGAGCGCGGGCACTGGGTCCGCCGCGCCCGGAACCGTTAGGAATCCACCGGCGCCGTTGCCTATCATCACGCTGCGCCGTGCCGCGCTGGGATCCCAACCCTGTCCGGAGACGTCGGCAGCTAGCCCGTAGCTGCTGACCGGCCGCCGTGAGGGCGATGACGAAGCCTTGAACGGGTCGACTCGGGCAAAGTTCCACTTGCTGAATTCGTCGCTCTTGGTGTAAACCTCGAGCAGATGCTTCGGTCCAGGAGGCGAACCAACACGCGGCGCAAACGGGTTGTTGGAGCTGAACCTGTTTGTGGGCGGCACGCGTGAGACAGGCCGGCTTATAGGAGAAGCCGGCTTCCTGGCTTGGCGTGACGGTGATAAAAACGAATCCTTTTCAGCAAAGGCGCCGCCGTTGGAACGCACGTGTCCTTCGGCAAATGCGGCGTTGGGTGGCGGCAGCCCTTGAAGCTGCTCGGGGAATGAGTCGTCGTGGACGTATAGTCGGCGCAGTCTCGGTAGACCATCCTGGAGAATCGATGTGGCTAGATATTTATAATAACCCGCGGCGACAGAGCTGTACGAACCGGTGCTCGAAGCAGGGGATATCTCGTATCGCAGTGTCTCCAATGACATCGATGTCAGCAAGCGAGTGTTGGAGGAGTGAGGGAACGGCTCCAAGACCTTGGCCTGCAGAGCCATTGTGCTGAGGGATGAGGCCATTGTTAGAATCTCCGGCAAGCTTGTTACCGCGACTCCCGTATCGTTCAGTGTCAGCACCTTGAGCGCCTTTTGCGTCTCCTTCCACGCCAGATACTCGATAATGCCAGCCGCTGTAACCCCGGGCGTGTCCTTAAGCACAAGTTCCTCTAAGGGATGCAGCGATGGTATGTCCTCAGCGTATCCTAGCACCTCGTCCGTCAAGCCCGGCGACTCGGTTACCTTGAGCGCGCGCAGCTTTGCCAGACGACCCAGCACTGTCCTCATGGTCATCGCGTCTAGGTTCAGCCCGTTGAGCTCCAGCACTTCCAGATGAGGCCAGACTTGCCCCGAAGCGAGCGTCGCAAAGCTTCGCTCTGATCCAGTGACATATGTCATCTTGCGCAGGTTTGGACACCGAGACTGGACTTCGAGGCGAAGAGTGCTGTACGCGGGCTCGTCGGAGAACATGCCCTCCGGTAGATCGACATATAGTAGGTTGGGCAGTACGGCAAGGGTCTGGGCAAGTTCGATGTGGCAAGACTCGCGCAGCATGTATGGCACCTTGAGGAAGTGAACGAGTTTGCCGATCCTCGTGGGGTCGTCGCGTACCGTCCGGCGAAAGAGCTTCAGCCGCGTCTGGGCAGGGTCTTCGGGAACGCCATTCTTGTCAAAGCGAGACCTCTGCTTGCGCCTGTCGGCGAGCCAGGCTTCTAACGGACAGTAGTGTACGGGATCGATTCGGACACTGTGATATCTTTTATCGCCACTGTTAGCTACCTCCACAGACGTAGATCGTCTTTTGGGGGGGGGGGGGGGAACTGAGGAGCGTGCGCTTACAAGACTCTGTTGGCGGCGATTCGCCATGCGCGGCTGACCTGGGCGCAATGTGACAGATCACGCAGGTCACAAAGCATACACGCGGTGTCGGTGGCGCTGCCCTCGCAAGTCTCGTAGGACTCATCACGGCTGTGCGGACACACCAAGGCAAATATGCGCTCGAGGATGGGCGTGGGGAAGTGAGCTAGCAGGTACGCAGATCCCCTGGTTGGGGGGAATAAAGGCGGCAACCCAGCTCCAGGCGTTCGAAATTCATCGGGGATGCTGGAGGTACTGAGTTCCTGCTTCTTCTTGTCCTTCCGCCGGAATGGCAGCCTCATGATGGCGGGCGGGTGTGCCTATATCGAGGAAATAAGGAGTGGGCGGGGCACCGGTATCGACGAGGCACGAGGCTCGGGGTCACTTGGGCGAGAGAGTAGATATGGAATGAAGGATGGGTGGCTGAGTAAAGGAGAGAGACAGAGTCCTGAGCACGCGATGGATCCTATGTATGCATCAGGAGGCAGAACCAGGTCAACCGGCACGGCAGAGAGAAATTGGGCGCGTGTGGGATTCGCGATGGATCCCCTCGGAAACGGGCCCTCTCAGTTCTCTGGTTGGTTTATTGCGCTGCGATCATCCCTTCGGACTTGCAGGGAAGGCGACCTTTAGCTGGCGTCGAGGAACAGGCCCAAGTCGAGTCAAGGAGAAGCCGTACGACGAAGATGACGCCCAGCTTCTGTGCCTGCACCTTCCGGGCGGCAGAGGGGAGGGGGAGCAGAACGAACAGCCCGGCCTGAGGATTGGAGGATGAGTTCCCAATGTAACGGTCGCATTGCGGTCCTTGCTGGCAGCTATTGGTGAAAGACAGCAGCGCCCAGGCACAAGAAACAAAGAGCCAAGATCAAACCGAGTGGTGGGGGAGAGGACAAGGGAGGTAAACAAAACGGGACCCTTGGCATGTCGACCTGTTAGGGGGTCAGTGGAGCCTGAGCTTTGGGGGGAGGACAATGTCCGCAGGGGCGCTGCTTGGCTACCTAGTACGCTGGTCGGACGAGGTGCTGGATAGGACCCCTGAGCCGCTGCGAATAGTGTGGGGTAATTTCCACCAAAGAGGTTGCTGAAACACCCCGACTTGGACCCGATAATACTCGCATTTCTGACCCTCTTCAGCATTGAAAACACCGGATCTCGACACGGCTACAGACCTTTCGCAGTAGCCGAGACAATTTGCACACTTGGACCCCGGATTCCGAACTCTACTCTAAGGTTTCCCATAATAAAACCAGTCACTGCCAGCGCATCCGTTGCAATCGTCCATGACCGATCGGCCAGGAAACACGATAATAATGTCGCGTCAGCAGATTGGATGCCCGCTGTGTGTGCCCGCCGTGTGTCCGCTATATGCTGGTCTTGTCAGAGTCAGGGCGCGAAACACATATCGTCCGTTGATTCAAGACATGGTTACATTGAGATATCCGGGTCCTTGCCTAACAAATCAATGTGTTCTGCGAAGACATTTCACACGTTATGATTCCTTGCCCAGCGACTCGACAATCATTATGCTGTGTAGATGCAAATGCTCGTCCATGAAATCATCTATTATACATGACTATATAGACAAAATGAGATATTACAAGGCTAGTAAATTATGTCCGCCGTTCCCCAGCCTCGGTTCGAGGCCAGCATGCATCCCTTCTCCAAGCGTCCCAGTGATGCCCGTACAACCCATTTTCTTCGCCTTGGTACACCGTGTAAGCAAAAAAAAATCGCCACGCCTTCCTTTATCATTACAACAGAAGACGTAGTAGCGTCAGCAACCCAAAAGACCCGGGCGGAGCGTTGTAACTCCAGACCACTTCACCCACATCTGGCTTCATGGTACCCGAACAACACACTACATTCTTGTGCACAGGCATGTAGAATATGGTACTTATGAACTCATCATTAACTCATCGCTCCCCAACTCACGAGTAGGCTTCAACCCGTAGAAATAAATTTCCATTGATTTAGGCCTTGCGGGAGCGAGGGGTAGATCCGTTGGCCTTAGCACCGCTGGTTGTGGCACTCTTAACGGAGCCGTTGGGGCTCTTGGCCATGTGAAGGTCAGGCAGAGGGGCCTGGCTCATGCGCCGGAGGGACTTTCGGCTCGTGGTCTTGCCGTCCTTCTTGTAGGTGGCGTAGTAGAAGCTGATGAAGAGCACCAAGTACGAGCTGAGGATAATGATACCAGAGAAAGCGGCAAACTCCTCGCCAGCGCACTTGCCTGCGTTGGGCATCCAGTCGAAGTAGGTCGAGGTGAAGTACGTGTACGAGGCAAAGTAGACAAAACCTATGCCCTGTCAATTACCAGCCTCATACCATTGCACAGAAGGAAGTGATAGCTTACCAAGGTCGATGATGAACTGGATAATCTGGAGGCGGGTAACCCACTCCTTCCACCAGATGCGGACACCACGGGCGCTCTGGAAGTAGTACCAGTACATAACAACATGAACAGTCAGGTTGAGAACAATGGGAACCCAAGAGACGGAGGTAGAACCAATCAGCTGGGTGTAGCAAAGAACTGCAGTGGCACCATGGTGGTAGCAGTGCAGGAAAGCTTGTTGCGGTTAGAATTAAAAGCCCCGAGTCGTACCAGGTCAAGTGACATACTAAGAGGCTTCTTCTTGAGGAACAGGAAGACAGTGTCAAGGAGTTCGAGGTACTTGGTGAGGTAGTTGAGCTAGAATTTTGATAAGCCATTGGGCCCACGACCGAAGGACAGACGCAGACGGGAGACGTACATAGTATAGAACGACCAGTGGCTGGGTCCAGCCACCATCGTGGTGGCAGATGGCATGGAAGATACCTCCACGCACGAGGGTGGGGAGAAGCTGCTCAATGAAGAGAGCCAGAAGGATACCGCTGATGGCCGTAAGATAGAGATTGTGGATGAGGAACAGCGTCTTGAGCTTAAAGGGCTCACGGTTGCGCATCAACTCGCGACCGCCAAAGATGATCATGTAGTAGATGACAACGAAGATGGACGTCGACTTGAGAGTCGACATGGGCGTCTCGAAAGGAACAAACTTGAAGTCATTGGCCGAATAGCCAACGACTGCCGTGAAAGCCTTATCGAAGATGGGCCACAGGTGGATGCCAAAAGGACGATCCACCGTCGGCAACGGCAGCTGCTCAAAGAACGTTGCGGGGGGTGCTGCAGACATGGTGGGCGATTTCGACCGTGATTCAAGAACCAGTGGTGTATGAGATTGCGTTGGAGAAGCGCAAATATGCTGACGTCGAAAGTAGAATGATGTACGTTCCTCTTCGTGCGTCCACGCGACTGTGTAACGGTATGTGTCGACGGGAGTGACGAGTGCCTAAGAGCGGCGAAAACGGATTATCGCAAAGACGAGAAGGAACTTATGAAGGAATGACAAGAAGTGAAGAAACAGTCGAGCACAGCGCCGCAGCTGATGAAGGCAGCAGAACCGTTGAGCCTGGTCGATGAAGAAGGAAAAGGAGAAGGAGAAGGAGAAAGGGAAAACAAAATCAGCACCCGTTCGGCGAGCCAGAATGTTCACCAACAAAAAGGGGAAAATTGGTTCCTGGGATTTGGCATTGGCTGCACCGAGCTCGCATGTGATTCGTTGGACGATGGACCGCGGCCAATCAAATCTCGGCCTTGGCGGAATTTACGAGCTCCACGTGACCGCGGCGAATGAGATGGTGGGTCGCAACGACATGGGGAAAGTAACGGGGCTTCGTACGAAATACGGCTCCATGCATTCAAGCACCCATCGACGATTGGCCTACGAGCCTTCGAGTCGCCGCGGATGTAGCATGCTGGTAAGGCTGGGCCAGTCGCTGCCTGCATTGACGTGTCGAGCACATGTACAGGACCTAGGGAAGCCTCGGCCTGCATTTTCTAAGTCTGTAAATCTGACGCGTTTGGCTGGCTTGGTCAATGCCTCGGGACGTGATTCTCCTCCCACCCGATCACCACGCTACGCAATGCAACTGGCATGTCATGACCACCAAAAGTAACGACTTGGAGTTGCACTAGCATCATACAGTCATAATGACATATTATGTGCACATATATTCCATGTCGTGCCTGCCCGGGGTTTCGCAAAGTCTCTAGTTAGCCATTTGGGGTTAAAAGGTGTTGTTGAAAGACTTCGTGGTAGTGCAGCCGTAAGCCGTTTTAGCAGAAGAGCTCATGTACCCGAGTTTTCGTGTCAGGTTGGGGCATTGGATGGTCAATTGCAATTTTCGACGAATCGTGTGAGTTGTAAAAGCAAGCTCGGCTGTAATCAGTAAGAGGTCCGTATGAATCACTGCTCTGCACTGTAAGCACCGATAGACTTCTGCCATTTTTGCAAGGTTGTAAGCTAGGCTTCCTCAATTCGTACTGTGCCCGGCAGGTCGCTCGCTTAGTCATCTGACCTCAGGCCACTCTCGTTCCAAGCAGCCTCTGCAGGACATCGTTCCGAAAAGCACCAAAAACCCATCAACACCACACCTTCGATCACCGGCCTGCCCCATTCCGTCTTCCTCCGGGATTTTCGCCATGTCTTCCAGCTCTCTCCTTCGCATCGCCGCTCGCGGCTCGACGGCCATGCTTCGCGCCGCTCCCCTCCGATCTGCACAGCCCCTAATTGCCCGCCCAGCTGTTGTCCTGCCCGGCGCCTTCGTCGCTCCCGCAAAGTTCAGCACCTCGGTGCCTCGCCGCTCCGAGCACGCCGAGGAGACCTTTGAGGAGTTCACTGCTAGGTGAGGCTTGACTTGTTTCCGGATGGTTTCGATGGCCGGCGGCTGCAATTGACCCAATGGTTTCCGATTGTGTAGCCAGAGGTCCACTACGCGATATTTTGTTGCCGTCGGCCAATGCAACGGTCACTCAACCATGCACGTTGGTCAATGGCTAAACCGAGCTTTGCAATAGATTCGAGAAGGAGTTTGACGGTGTTCAGGATGTTTTCGAGCTCCAGGTATGCTTTCTCAGAGCTTCGACCCAGCTATCACAACCTTAACAACCTCGTACGATTTGACTGACCAATAATTGTTAAGCGCAACCTGAACAACGCCTTCGCCTACGATCTCGTTCCTGCCCCGACCGTTGTTGCTGCCGCACTTAAGGCTGCCAGGCGGGTCAACGACTTTGCTACTGCCGTGCGAATCTTTGAAGGTGCGGAACTCCAACCCGAAATGTCCCGGCGCAAGAACCCGTTACGCCAAGCCTCCACTGGCCGAGCCTCAGAGCTCTATGCTACCCGATGAACGAACGTGAAGGCTGACAGAATTCACAGGCATCAAGGCCAAGGTCGAGAACAAGGGACAGTACCAGCAGTACCTGGAGGAGCTCCAGTCCTTGAGGGAAGAGCTTGGCGTCCCTCTGAAGGAGGACCTCTATCCCGAGGCGAAATAAGCCACGTGTAAGCAAGATATAATTGTATTCGGAGAAGGCTCGTGTATATCCTTGACATTAGACGGGGGGAAAACCGCAGAGGAGAGAGACGGTGAAGTTGGCCGCGGCGAACTCAATACATTGTGCTATAGTTTTATGACGTTTGTGCCTGTGAATTGCCACACAACTTTGGATTCGCTGGATGGCGATCAACCCTTGGTCTCGCCTTGCCGTAGACTTGAATATTGTCTAAAAGTTAGGCGATTATTATGTTCTAAACCTCACAGTGACTAACAGTAAACAAGGCCATGTATTGGCTGGGGCAAGCGGGAGGAAATATGACGGAAGATGTGACTGAACACAGTCGTCTTAAACTCTACGTATTGACTTGTGTAATGTGTACTGCATACAGCGATGAAGAAGTGCGTTCCAAATTCTTGGGTAAAGGCCCCATGAGGGTGAACACCTCCGGTCGGTTGAGGCTGTATCATTTTACTCATGACTGCGCGTCAGGGCCCAGTGCCAATTTGATCCTCCAGTCTTTGAATTCTTGAGATATGATATCGCCATGCCCTGTTTCCTCAACCTTGTAGACTTCGATTGTCGGTGATCTAGGTTGTCGAGATATCCGCCAAACCCCCTCATCATTGATTGTAGTCGCAAGCCCTGCTCAACATTCAGCAACCGTGAACAAACGCTAGCTGGAGACAACCTACATTCTAAGAACGCCGCGGCAAAGTTGACGCACATATCAGCGTTCCACTTAGGATTCGGCTGAGAGTTGACGGTTTCTGGAATCGTATGCGTCTCAATCTCTTTGATGTCGACCAGTATCCCGTCACGCGTGCGGAATCCCACAATGATCTTGGGAACTCCGAGGAGGAACGACTGAATCCAGTACTTCATGAGCTTTCGGTGGAAGGCCTCCATGTCACCCTGGCCTCTGATCTCGGTGCTTGTTTTAAGCTCTACCCAATTAATAGGGCTGCCCTTGTTCAGTGGTTTGGAGTCCCAGACTGTCAAGAGGTGAGCATGCTGGACTCTGTCATGGCGTCGTTTCACATACTTGCGTCAACCTCCCCACCAAGGCAGAATACAATTTTGTTGATGCCCGTGCGTACGACAGAGCAATACTGCGCCTTGTTGTTGACAATTTCGTTCTCGCGGTTTTCAATGTAGTCTCTTGAAGTCTCGGCCCATGGCTTGGGAAGGGTCGCCAGTGTTTCGAACTTGTATCCTGCCGCTGTATGAGCTTTTCGTCACTGGAGGCGTTGTTATGGAACAGCACGAACCCCAAAATTGCATCACTTCTAATGGGGGGCCTCTCCGCGGTTTGCCTTGGCCTTCTGCTGCCTTGGAAGCAATCTTATGGGCATGATTTTCTTCAATAAATCTGTGAACATATCAGTTGCTTGCAAAACATTCTCATCGAAGCTGTTGCATACATGCAGTCCTTTGCGATACGCCAGGTCAGTGTGGGCGGTAGTCATGGAAAAGGCCATTGGGCGTACTTGGTATAAGGTGGCATTCATTTCAAACCTTGGGCATGTCAGTGAATAGAAGCATTAATGGCTAGCAATAGGGACCAACCCATCAAACTGCTCAAAAGGGGCAGCCATGATCTGTATTCAGTTTAATATTGTGGCCATTCTTCAGATCAGTCCAAAACGTGTACCTTGGTCATCATGCCGCGCCATGTAACGACGTTTGCGTCAATTCGTTTCCCAATCTCTTGTTCATGTGCCTTGATAGTTTTCAGCAGGCTGTCGAGATGCTCATCAGGCGAATCATCTTGCTTCTGGAAGGTCTTGAAGCCTTCTGAAAGATCGACGCCTAGTTGCGGTGTGTAGTAATATTTGAGCGACGAATCGTCCAGGTGAAATTTGTGTTCATCGTCATAGGAGAAGCAGGCAATTTCCTAGAAGGAAAAAAAATGAGTTACAACTGGGCTATGACAAGCATTGGAAACGCGTTGAATTACCTTGGGCCTCTTGACTGGTGGGCTTGCTCCTGCGAACCGGCCCAAGGGCTGAACTGAGAAGATGGAAGCGGGCATTGCGCGTGCACATCCCGCGACCTGCCTGCTGACGACGCTGCACAATGGATGTTTGATTGTCAATTGAAGCTGTCCTTTGTGTAGACGCACCGGGGCTATTGACAGGAGGTCGCTGCCAAGCCTAGCGCTGCTGCCGTGAAGGAAGAGCACAGGTGAAGTGAGCTGTAGGTGCTAAGAGTGAAAGTGAGAGCGAGCAGTCGACCTCTGCCGCTACCCGTCACGCCTCCGCCAGGCCAGCATTTACTCATTCATTCATTCACTCATCACCACTGAAAAACAAACCTCGTGTGCACACCTTATCCAAAAGCAAATCTCGCCGAGCTTCGCCAACCGATCAACTCAGAAAAACCCTCAACGACTATCTTTGTTCGTCCACCTCGGACTTTTCGTGCTTGTTCCAGCAAACGCCTACTGTACGACTTCGAGATCACACTACTATATCCAAGCCAATCCGTTTGTGACGACTTCCAGTCAAAAACAGGCGACCGCACTCACTGCAGCATCGCACACACCACGTGAGTGAATGTCTTTTGGTACTACACTGCGTTCCAACGAGTTCCCCGACCTACATCATGTATCCAAGTATGCTGTGTTCGGATGTGGTACCGGCTGAGATGACCGGGACGTGCTTTGCCTGAAACTTGAGGAGGTTCATTCAAGGGGTTTTCCTCACAATCCTTTGGGCATGAGGCAGAGCAGCTCTCAAAGACTTCGACGTCAAGTTTTGGTGAGGACAGATGAAGAAGCCCATATTGCCAGGATCTTGAGAAAATGGAAGATGCCCTGAAGTTTACGCGAGACCTGCGGCTTCAAAAAAAAAAAATACAGCAGTTCCCAAAAGATGGGTTCAGACTCGGGGAAACACTACCAGGCTCTTGAAAGCCCGAAACGGCATCCTCTGGGTCTCGAGGGGAATGTAGAAAAGCCTCTTCTTTTCCGCGCATGATTTCCTTTGGACTCCTGGGTTTCCCAGGTCCTATGATCGACTTCTCACCTGATGGCATTTTGGCACTAACCTTGCTTGACGCTAGTACCTACCCTTGCCTACTTGTCCCACGCGTTACCAGTCTGTACCATCCTGCGCCTAAATTGGTAGTGGAGGCTACCTTGCGTCCCTTACCTTATCTCAACACTCCACAGCCTCGCGCACCCTGGTCTCTCCTACCAGACCTACCACTTACAGCCAGCGTCAACCGCGAACGACGCGGCTGCTGAGCTCGTGGAGGCCGCCACGTCTGAACCTAGCCCAAGGTCCCCAACGAGGAGGATACTTGGCGCGACTTGCGGCCGACGGGGACAGTCACGTACGATTACCACGCGCAACATCAAAGTCAATGCCCCGGCAACGCCGACCCGCGCAGAAGAAGTCCAAGACGTCCCGGCCGCGGACCCCAGTCCCCTCCGACGAGGAGGAAGTCTGGTACCATATCAAGGGAATCCTACAGGAACGGAAACGACGGGGGCGCACGGAATATCTGGTAGATTGGGAGCCGGACGAGAAGACGGGCAAGCCTTATGATCCAACGTGGTCCTTCGACGTTACAGACGACGTCAAGAAGGAGTGGAAAGCCAAGAAGGCTGACCTCGCGGCCGGTGCTGCGCCCTCCTCAAACACGAGCGAAGAGAGCCAACCCCCGAGACCTTCGAACTGGCGACAGCCTCAGCGAGCAGGCTCCCAGACCCCATCCAAGAAACGGTCATTCAACTCTATTGATGAGCAGGATAGTCAAATCCAAGAGAACTCACAGAAAACCCAGGACGCCCCTTCAACAAAGAGAGCTCGCGTAGATCGCGATTCGGAAGAGCCAGCCCCGTCCATCACCTCCTCAGACTCCCTAGGTACCACTTCCGATATATCAGGTGGCGTTGAACAAGACGATTCTGTTGCGTCGCAAAACTTCCCTATCACTGTTGAGTTTTTCCCGAGGCCTGGATTTGACCCAACCGGATATCGGAGTGTCAACAACACTCAAAGCACGGGTCATTCTTCCCAATCGCTGGCAGAGCTTGAAGAAGAAGACTGTAGAATAGCCATCTCGTCACAGCTTAGCGAGAAGATCATTCCGGACTCTCAAGAGCCTTCTGGACAATCCTGGCCATCTCATCCGACTCAGGGATCGTCAAATCATCAGAAGACAGATTCTGGGGTGCGAAGAGCCACCAGCCTTTCAGCGACTGCTCCTGACGAGCGCCGCCAGGGCTCTTTTCCACAAACATCCAGCCTTCCACCCCCTTGCGCCGAGTCTACACCTTCATCTGGGCTAACTCACGGCCAAGTAAGTTTCGACTCACAGCAGCATCTACATCATATATCTGGAAGTGCTACGACTGGTACATTACAGCCAAATAGTGCCGAGTCTGAGACCCAAGGTCTACCAGAGTCACAAGGAGCCCACTCTTCCACTTGTCCTTCCAAAAGCTCTGACATTCCATCACATCAGCCGCCTGAGCATATCTCACCCAGCGAGGCTTACTCAGAACTACACTCGGGTAGTGTCAGTCGAAACGGAGCGGCTACCTCAGTCACTGGTACCGCGGGCGGCTCCAAGCCTGACGAGATTGCCCGCTCTCCTGAAAGAGAGTTTCAGAGCCAACCAACGTTCCTTACGCAACCCCCTTTTACGCCCGCGGCATTCCCGACCAGTACGGAATCAAGCAGCCGGTCCACCCTCTACCGTCGCCAAACTTCGAAGCGACATTCCGGAATCATGGACGGTACGGGTTCAGATCGACAAGAAACGCCTTCACATGGAGAACAGGCAACAGACTTCCTGAAGCAGTACATCAGCATGGACGACATAATGAGCAATCTCAGTTCCCCTCAGGTAGATGTTCAGCATCAGCCAAGTCTAATACAAGGCATTGGTGGAATGTTGGGATCGTCGAATGATAGTGCTCCAGTACTTCCCTCAACCACGGCGAGTGAGGGCATACTAAAGGCCAGTCAGTTGGAGATCGATTCACAAACCATAGGCCTCCCAGACAGCTCGGCATATCCTGTTGAACCGGTGTCGACTGCACCGCCCCCTGTCATATCAGCAGCAGCCGTGCTGAGTCCGAATGAAGTTGAGCTGTCAGAAAGCTGTCAGGCGCAAACGGTGCTACCCGGCCATCCAGGTGTGCAGCAAAAAACCATTGCGCCTTCCGACATAAGCAAACATGGCCTGGACGCACTTGTACCATCGTTGCCTGTTGGCATGGATATGCCGTCTTATAATATTTCTGAACAGTCCATCGTTATGGCCCAGCTTTCCAATGCCCAGGCGGACGACTATCCGACTTCATCGGATTATACCATTGGAGATACTGTTATGCATCTCATCACGCTGCCTTTCCAGGCTCGAGCTCGACCACTATACGGCGATGTCATCAATGAATACAGGGAGCCGATTGTGCTTCTCGATGCCATTTTCCACGACCCAGACATGAGTCCCGAGCCACAATTGCTGAACCAGATTGAGGACTTCTTCAGCCAGCTGCGCGGGATATGTGACTATCCACAGGATATGCCGGGCACGGCTCTCGAAGCCTTACCGGCAGCACACCAGGCGAAACATGCACACGATGCGAACTCCAAGTTCAACTTTGTCCTCGAGCTGCTCCAGGGCATTAGCAAAGAGACCAGAGTGCTGATTGTGGCCCGTACTACCGGCATCCTCAGACTCTTGTATAGCATCACAGTAGCATTGGAGGTAGAATGCAGCTGGCATGGCTCGGGAGACCCGACCAACGGCTTCAGCAACTCGTTCGTCATGGTCACCTTGGCCCTGCCAAACGAAGACGTTGATCCGACCGAGTTTGACGTGATTGTAGGTTTCGATCATTCCTTTCAATCTTCAGTGGCCGTCAGTAAGCTTGCGTCAGCTAGAAGCCCCAAAACGGCAGCCTTGGTCATGAATCTGGCAATAACGCATTCGATCGACCACCTGGACGCGCATATTTGCGGAGATTTAAGCCCGCTGGAGCGAACCTACGCGCTCGTGTCTTCTATTTTCAATGCGCGGAAGCTAGCAACAGATCCGGAACGAGGATATCTCGAGCCTCACGCAGTAGCCAAGCTGTTTTATGATTACATTAATCGTGATACAATGGCAATTGGATTTGTTCCAGTCTCCATCCCCGACGACGTGCTCAATATTTTCCAGAGCTCACCGACTCAGCCCCAAACGCAGTCTGCTCCAACGGAGTCAGACAATGAGCGAAAGCGAAAACACGTAAGTAATCATGTCTTGAGCTTGAGCGCATTCCTAACATGGCCTAGGACGATGAGGCCAACGACGTTACAAAGAGGTTGAAACAATCTCCTGCTCGGGAGACAAGTATACAGGACGCTGTCTTAACCGACGAGGTTCGGCGTATGCTGACTTCTGTGACACCTGGAGTCGACGTCCCCGGTAACAACGGAAGTCAAGTCGCCATTCCTACGGCAACCCTAGAGTTGCTTGCCGAGAAGGTTTGTTTTCAGTTCCTGGCTGCCCAGAGTAGTAATTAACAAGATTAGTTTGCGGACATGGAGCATCGCATAGCCGACAATGACCGTGGAACCGAGTATTACCAAGGTATTATAACAAATTTGGAGGCACACAACAAGAGTTATGAGAAAACGTACAACAAAATATACGAGCGCTTCCGCAAGGCCGTTGGAGATCGCACAGCATTCGAAAGAGAAAAGATGTCCGCTGAGAACGCGTTACAAGCGGTCCGCGACTCCTCCAAGGCTGAAAACAATAAGCTGAGGACGAGAGTGATGGAACTGGAAGCAACACTTTCCCGCTTCACCGCTGCTGATGGCGAGTCTCCAGAGGGATTATTAGCAAGAAACGAAGGGTTGCTCAAGACAGCCCAAGGTCACGCGCAGGGTCTCGAGAAGAGATTAGAGAATGCCAAAACGAACGAGCAATACCTCACCAGCCGCTACCAAAGCGCAACAGCATCCGTGACGACCATGAGAAGAGAAATCGAGGACCTAGAAGAGCAGAAGCGGCATCTTCAGCAACACGCCTCTGAAAATTTCGTGGAAATACAGAAAATCCAAGCAGACAAAGTCTCCCACGAGTTGTTGTCGCAGAACCAGGATCTGAAGGCTCAATTACGTGACAGGGAGGTGGAGATTGAGCGCCTGCGGGAGGAGATCCGCCAGATGAAGAAGACACGTGCGGTCAGCACCCCCAGGAGCCCGCGCCTGGGCGTCATGAGCCCAAGGATAGGACGAGGGGCAGCAGGGGCTTCTTCCAGTAGAGGGACAAGTCCGACCCCGATGCCGGGACTGGAGGGAGTGCCTGGCATGCAGTACATGGCAGGAGGCGCGCAGCCGGGCAGCGGGAGGTGGAATCATCTTCTCGACTAGGAGGACAGCAGCCGCGTGGGCGAATTTAAGATTTATCACATCACACATGCTATTGGTAGATTATCCATGTAATACAAGGACTTGCATTATACCCTTCTTTGCGGTCGATATAGCAGAGAAGCACCGTCACTCATCCAGTCGGTGTTGCGAAGACCACGAGGCTTCTCTTTGAATCTATATGATTGTACACTAGCTAGCTACATTTGATGAAACAGAACCCGTCCCTTTCTAAGCATGTTTTTTTACATTGACGCCATTCTCCCTGACAGATGCTGAAAATTCGACAATACAAAACGTTCTGTAGCCGTGCATGATCATCCGTGAAGTCGTAAATGCGCTCACAATCGGCCATCCAGGGCTTCTCAGAAGTAAGACGGCCGAGCTTTCCCTCTTCTCCGGAGGAAGCTCAGCCATCGAAGCGTCAGCAATCGCTGAACGTCAAAAATCCAACCAAACAGGCACGCCTGCCCCTGACACGTCCCTTCCACAAATCGGCCGATTGAGTTTAGGTTGCCGGCCAACGCAAGCGTAGACCGTCAGCCCAACGACCATAGAGAATGTCGGAAAGCTGCTTGCAGTGTTCCATGCCGGCGCGGGGTTCCTGGCCGGGGTACTTGGTGTCGTAGGCCTCCTTTTCGCTCATCGGGGCCACAGGCGAATCGACCTGTCGGCGACGGTGGCTCTTGAGGTGGGGGTTATTTGAGCTGAGAATCAGCTTAGTTGGGCTGGAGGAGGGTGTCTTGACAATGACTGTCCCCTGGGGCGTGCCGTCATCCGGCACTTTGGTTGTGGGCTGACGAAGGAAGGCCGATGTAAGTTTCTTATCCTGCGACATGGACGATACTAGGTTGCTCATGAGGTGGTAGGCTCCTTCGGGGTCGACGGCGTCCAAGGCGGCAAAGGCATCTGATAACTTCGCCAGCGCTTCTCTCTTCTGCATAGCAGAGGTTTGAGCATGCAGCTCGGCCAAAGTTGGCTCAACCGCCTTGGAATACAGTCGTCTGCCCAGGAGAGCCTCCTTGCTGGTCGGTTCCACAGGTGCATTCATCTGAGGAGGGGTATTCTCATCGCAAAACACATCGTCTGGGGAGCCGGGGCGACCTGTCTGGCCGGAAACCGAGCTGTCGGATGGTACCCTGCGGAACAGCCGCATTGTCGAGCCGGAGTTTCCAAAGGACATGTCTGGCTGCAAAGGTTTCTTGGGAGCCACCGTTGGCCGAGGGGAGCCATTGGAGTGCATGCTAGAGACCTGTGCAAGAGACGGTGTGCGACGAACAGTAGATTTCCGAACCGTTCCGATGGCAGGCGATGGCGACGCTTGTAGGGGAGCGTCCTTGAGGTCAAGCTTCCGCAAAGCCTCGTCGGCTGCAAAAATGGAGGAGGGTTTGCGGTGCCTGATCGTAGGCCTTGCAGGCGCAACTGATTTGACTGTGTCGAAGACCCAGCCTTGCTCCTCATCCTTTGGCGAGATGTTTTGCAAGGTTTCTTGGTAGTAGATGGGATGCCTCTGTCTGTTCTGGTTGGCGTCCCACATCTGTCTTCGAGCGATGAGCTCTTGTAGCGCCTCGACCTTGCCGGCTGAGCGTATGAAACGGTGCCGCAGCAACTCCCTAGCCGAGGGTCTGCGATCGCAGTCCTTGGTGAGGCACTGAGCTACGAAATCCTTGAAGTCTTTGCTGAAGTCGCCTTCGAGCTTGGGCGGAGCATTCTTGGGGATATGGAAGAGTACTTTCATCGGGTGGATATGGCACAAAGGAGGCTCGCCATTGGCCATCTCCATTGCTGTTATGCCCAGGGACCAAATATCAGCCTTGAAGCTGTATCCATCCTGTTGGATGACTTCGGGGGCCATCCAGAACGGGGTGCCAACGAAGGTGTTGCGTTGCGATTTGATGTTGGTCAACTGGGCTGCTACACCAAAGTCTGCCAGCTTGACCCGGCCTGACTCTGATAGTAGCACGTTGGCCGCCTTGATATCGCGGTGTATTTTGCCTTCGTGATGCAGGTACTGGATTCCGAGCAGTAGCTCACGGCAGACGACGGCGATATGTGTCTCGGTGAAATTGCCGGGTTTTAACTATTCTCGAGTCAGTTTGACTGTTCGCAACCTGACACGAACGGTGGCAGCATCATACCAAGTCTAAGCAAGATCCACCTCCTAGATATTCCATAACGATCCATAGCTTGTGCCCTCGGAGAAAGGAGCCTTTGTATTGTGTGACGTAGGGGCTGGCGCAAGTGCTAAGTACTGCAATCTCGGATTGAATGTCTTGAATATCATCGTCGTTTGATTCGAGGTCAATCTAGATTGCATGCGTAAGCAAGATGTGGTGCGAGAAGCGGGCAGCCACGCAGCGGCAGTCTTGGTGATGGACGTACGTGCTTGATGGCAACTGTTTCTCCCGTGGCCTTCTCAATGCCTTTGTACACGACACCAAAGCTACCTCCTAGAAGTTTGGTCAGAGACGACGGCAGGTAGATATGCTGGCATAATGGCAGACTTACGACCAAGCTCCTCCAGCACCTGATAGTGGTCTGCGACACCGTCGTCGGCCATCTTGCCCTATGTCCTCACGCAATTCTCGGGTTTGTGGAGTCGGTCTTGAGTATAGCCAGGCGGAGGTAAGGCAAGATTTGAGGATCAACTTGGTCAAGGAGGTTTGGATGTCTGCAAAAGGAGGGAAGACAGACGTTCGAGAAAATTCTAGGGAAAAGGGACCAAGCAGAACGGGTGAGGAGATAACGACGCAGGGTACCAGACGTTATGTAGGCGCAAGCGGCGCGATGGGTCGCTAATTGCCGGTTGTCTGGGACAGCGCAGCCGGGGTGGATGCGATGCGGTCAGGGGGGGGAGAGTTGAGGGCCCGAGGCTGGTGATGCTGGGAAGAAGTTGGGCCTTTGTTTACCTTGGTTGCCGTATTGGGATAGCTGGGCTGATGGGTGGGCGGGGTTCATTCATGCAACGAGCTGCAGGCTAAGGCACCCCAGCCAGGTGCCCTGTGGGCTGGAGCAGCTGGGGCACTCGATGGAACAAAACGTGACGTGACGTCGCCGAAGCTTTGATCTTTGTACAACGAAAGACAGTTTTTAATGAGTTCGAGAAACAGACTGACATGGCGAAGGCCAGAGCCTAGCTCGGGCTGCGTGTCAGTTGCATGCCAGGCGTAAGGATTGCGGTGCGGCATCTCGAATTCAACACACCTGGTCGCCAGGACGGCCCGCCCGCTGTGCGTGGACACAGGAGTCGGGGGGTCTCCCAGCTGCAACCCACATACTCAGTTGCTTAGCACGCCCTTTCATCCGATCGAGAATGGCACTTTTCCCTATGCAGTCTTATGTTTCAGACCAACAGGCGTCTCCTAGAGCCCCAGACAAGATGCCCATGTATTTCGAGGATATTATGGACCGTTTCTGTGCATCATGTGGCCCTGAAGGCTAGACACGGCCTTGGGGCAACATGTATCAAGAGCGACAGCCTTGTCTCAGTCTGGCACAGATGACAGTCACGAGTTTCCCTGACTCAGTGATCTCGTGGCGTCTAATAGATCCGAGCAGCTGCTGACGTAGCCTAGCCAAGACGTCTTTTGCGCGGCGGGTGTGTGACACGACCATCGGTCAAGAGAGACCGGGATGCCATTGTTCAATATAGATGCGTTTTACCCAACAACAAGAACCACCGTGGCCGTCGCTATCCCATCAGCGAACTCGAATTGCATCCTTGGTGGAAAGAGGCTAGTCGTTCCCCCATCCTCCCGGCCTGACTGCAGCCCAGACGAGGCGAGGCAGAAGCATCAGGAACAAGTTCCTTGGATGTAACGACAGCTTATACCCGGTGATGGCGCGCAGTCGAGGTCGGACGCGTTGATCCCTCAACGGTCCTAGCGGCTCCTCTAGCGCCGGGAGACGCCCAAGCTCGTAAACCGGGAACGCTGAGGCTGCGTTTTGGGTGCTCTCGAGGCCCGTTACCCTAGCAACCGTGCCTGCTGCCCCTCTGTTGTGACCGGGCTGCAAGCTCCCCCAAATTTCCAATGGCCCTGCTGCCTCGCCTGGGGTGGTGGCTTCCTCGACTCCAGCTGCACTTTGTACCCGAGCACGGACGGCCTGCGTGCTCCCAGCTGCCATCACCACCATTGCAATTGCAGTCTTGCAACTTCTCGAATCCTCATTTCCATCTGCTCCAATCCTTCAGGTTCTCGGCATCTTGACTTTGTTGCTTTTGTGTTTTCGTGATCCAGTCTTTGCTGTTCCCGGCCGTGTGCCTGTTTTTCCTCCCATCTTCTAGGTGTTTTTCTTTCCTTCCCCCCCGATATGACTTGATTGTTTGGGTCGAGTTCGAGGCTTCGGGAAAGGGACACAAATCTTTCGAGTCCAACACGAGGCAGGCACGTCCGAACGCGTCTCGAAAAAAAGTCAACGTCCTCAACTCATCATTTTATTGTTTTCGAGGGCGAGCGCCACCCCTTGGGTCCTGATCAAAGTCGAGGCTCATTCCTACCATGGTGCTGGCACCACCGCCGCTTCCCACGCGGTTCCCTTGCTGGTGTAGAGCTGTCTACTCGTGGGGAGGCGAGGTACGTCGATGCCCTTGTAAACCTTCACCAGTTGCAGGATCACCAAAACTAACGTGAGTTCGCTAGTCAAAGCACGACTTGGGGTTCATCGAGGGCGACCTGATCGAGTGTCTCAACGCTGGCGACGGATCGTGGTGGGTTGGACGACTATATCGAGATCGAAGGACCGTCGGATCGTTCCCTTCCAACTTTGTCGAGGTCTTGCCGTCTGATTTCCGTCCTACCACGAGATCCGTCAGTCCCTTGCCCGACTCCAACACTCCTAGTCCCAAGAATACTCCATCCAAGTCCAAGACGTTTCGCAAACCCTTCGAGGCGTACGCAAAAGCACCTCATTATACCAGCGCCAAGCAGCCAGTAGTTTACCGCAACGCACCCAACAAATCGGCGTCAAGAGACAACTCAATCAACTCCTTCACGGGTAGTGTCCGTGACTCAATTGACCGGAGTCGTTCGCCTGTACCATCCCACAGAGATCGGTCTCCTGCGCCACCTCAAGACCAGGTCTCGCGGGCTCGCTCTCCGGCACCTCCTCTAAACTATGCTCCACGAGCCCGTTCTCCGGCGCCGCCTCTACACTATGCATCACGAGCCCCCTCTCCAGCGCCGCCTGCAAATTATGCGTCACGGGCTCCCTCACCTGCTCCGACACATGCTTACGACCCGAGAGCTCCCTCCCCAGCGCCTCCTCACCATTACGACATACGAGCTCATTCGCCAGCACCTCCTCGCCATTATGACATGCGAGCTCCTTCGCCAGCACCTCCTCATCATTATGGATCAAGATCCCCGTCGCCGCTTCCACCGCTCCAATACGATATGAGGGCTCCTTCACCTGCACCATCCTTCCATCCTCCGATTGATAACAGGAGAAACCTCAATCGAGAACCCTCACCTCCGCCGCCAGCACCACCTCCTCACAGGCACGTTGCAAGGGACCAAGGCAATGACATGAGCCGCATGCCCCCCGATCTCGCGAGACATGGATCTAATGCTTCCTATAACCTCCCCGGCTTAGCACGGCATGGATCAAATGCTTCTTACAGCCATCAGCCCGACATTTCGAGGCAAGGATCGCATGCTTCTTACGTTCCATATCGCCCGGGGTGCGAGGCTATTCAAACTCCCCGAAAACCGTCTCCAGGACCACCGTCTCCAGGCGGAAGCCACATGACTCCCTCGCCTTTACGGGAGGCCATGGATGGGGTGATGGAGCAGCTTGGTCAACTAGAAGGCCTTGGAGGTAACAGGAAAAGGGACATGGAGTCACCAGAACCAGCTCCCCTCGATCCATGGTCGCCGGAATCCTTCAATATGGTTCCACAGCAATCCAAACGGAGCAAAGACCGTCCTCGGCCGTTGACCTCGATGGGTATAACTCACTCAGACGAGGGTTACGAGACTTGGAGCGGGGAATCATCTCAGGAGGTGTCGTATCAAAGTGGCCATCGTGATCGAGATCGTGGTCAAGAGCTTCCGCAGCTTAGCAATTACGTCGAGCGCATGGAGAAACGGTTTGAAAAGATGCATCAGCATAGTGCGAGTACCTCGGGAATGGACGAGCAGCCTCCACCACCTCCTCCTAAAGGACTCGCAACGGAGAGGCCCAAATCCTCCATGGGACCACCTGCCGCTCAGGATCGAAAGCTGAGAGCCCGAAAATCCGCATACGACATCGGCAGAGGTGTAGCTCGGACCTTGACAACCAAAACCAATTCGACAAATATTTCTTCGGGCAACCAGAGTAACACCAGCTCCTCCACGCAGAGCAGCGGGAAAACCCTCTGGAGTGGCGCTTCTGCGGGTGCATTCAGTGCCACGAGCGCCGGGAGCATGGCACGGACGAATTTCCGTGCTCAGAGCGCCCTAGGAGTGCGGGACGAAGATGCAGACAGGCCAGAGACTCCCTTCACGGGTGTAACCTATCACAGCAGCCATGCCAGTAACTTCAACGCTGCAGCCCGACCATTGTCACAGGTCGGCTTCCACGACGATGCCTCGGCTGGTCTCGGAGGTCTGGTCCAACCCAAGGCTCCGAAGCGAAACATCTTCAAGAAAATGTTCGACTCTGCGAAGACGGGTGTGGCTAGCACGCGCGGCAGCATTGCGGCTGGAGCCATCGATTCGATAAGATCTTCGCCGTTTGCGCGATCGCTGCCTCCAGGTTCGTCTCCGATAACACCCACCAGCATGGTGGGACCGTCCAGGTCTCATGTGAGTCGTGATACCGCTCGCGATATGGGTATGGGTGCTGGTGTGGATTGGGTTCAAGTGCGTCGCGATGTGAATCGATCGAACTCGCTCAGCAAAATTGAACGAACAGAGCGGCAAGAGAGGTGCCAAATGCTGGATCACCCATCGCTGAATCCAGTGGACGAACTTTACGAAAGCGTAGAGGGCGATGAGGGAGCGGATGGAATGCCCGTCCACGAGCCGTTGAACTACCAAGCCATTAATCTCAGCCAAGTCGACAAGAACTCTCGCTTCATCAGCGAACCTCCACCACTGACGACGGCAATCACGCTAGCAACAACCTATGTCTGCCGACCATATCGCAGCGATGTGCAAAGACTCCGAGCAATTTTCACCTGGGTAGCAGAGAAGATTTGCTGGGAAGAAGACTTTGAAGGCGAAATCGATACTCGCAGGGTGATTCAGGCCAAGAGAGCCTGCGCCGAGGAATATGCTGTGCTAGTGATGGAGATGTGCACGGCTGTTGGACTTCATTGCGAGGTCGTGCGAGGCTATCTGAAGGCGCCTGGTGAGGTTCCCGACCTCAACATGATGCCGCGGTCGAACCATTGGTGGAACGCAGTGGTGGTTGACAACGAATGGCGCATCATAGATTGCTGCTTGGCCAGCCCGTCCAACCCCAAGCGTGGCTTATACTCAAGCGCTGGTAACGCGGTTGCCGATTCATGGTGGTTCCTGACTAGGCCGCTCGAAGCGTGCTGGACGCATGTGCCGGAACATCACGATCAACAGCATATTGTGCCTCCCGTGGCGCACGAGATATTGCTTAACCTGCCATGCACTTGTCCTCATTTCTTCCGCAACGGTGTCGAAATGGTGGACTACAACACGGCTGTGACAAGGATAGAGGACCTCGAGATGGTGCACATCAAATTCAACGTGCCAGCGGACGTTGAGGTTGCTGCGGAGGTTGAAGCGAGAGCCTACACTCGGGATTGTGACGGGGATGTCTTCGAGAGCGGCGACATCGTCAAGAAAAGGGCGCTGGCTCAGGCCGAATGGTTCAACGGCGTAAAGCGGTATACTGTCAAAGCCCTGCTACCTGGTGACGAGGGTCAGGGTACGTTGAAAGTGTACGCTGGAAAGCGAGGGTTGATGCACAGCATCAAGGACATTCCGCACCCATTGGCATTCACGCTGCCCATTATGCACACAGGAGAGAACCCGCCATACGACTTCGTAACGAGGCATCCGACGCCGCATGCCCAACGGCATGACATTTACGTGGTACAGCCGCAATGCCAGCGATTGGCGCTTAACAATACGTTTGTCTTCGCAATCCGGCAACATCCGAGCTCAATGCAAGGCGGTCCGCAGTCGGCGTTGACGCCTGCAAGCAACCCCGGAGCAGTCAGTCCTGTGCCATTCGCTCGTCCCGGGTCGTCGATGAGCATGAACGCGTCTAGTGTAAGCGGCTCAAACCCAAGCTCAGCAAGCGGCACAGTGGCTGGGAAGAAGCCGGCGAAACTGGCCATCCAGACCCCAGGCGGCAAGATTCTCCGGCTTATGAGGAAGGAGGAGCGCAGGGGCATCAGCGTTGGCGGTAGAGGGTTCAGCAGCGACGAGGAGATGAGCGACGGCGGTACATGGGAGACCATCATCAAGTGTTCCGAGAAGGGTACCTGGAGAGGGTTGGTCCTGGCTGATCGCACGGCGCGATGGTGTGTCTTTGCGGAATGGACGTGCGTCGGCTAACGGCGGCAAGGAAGGGCTGCCGATGGAACGGCCAGCCACCGGGAACAGTATAGCTGGTGGTGATTTACCGTCATGTTTGTAGGAGTTTCAAGGGGCGCATGTGTTGATTATGGAAAGGGATACTCGCATGGCATTGGGCGTTTGGGGGCCACATTCTGTTGTGTGTACAAAACACGATTGATGGATATACCTGACTTGATTCTAGCGGCGCCATTGACGGCTGTCGATTATAGAATCTCATTATTGCTCCAAAAGGGTTGTGAGAGTCACCGGTGGTGCTCAGCGCCTCCTTTATTCGGCTAATTCGTAGCCTGTGAAGAAATTCTGTTCCCGTTGATATCCTGATGCTGAAGTGGCTCGCTGTAGAGGTAGCCGATGCCCATGACATGTCAGCCAGGCAAAGCCGCGGCGGCCAGGGGTCAGAAATGATGTGAATATTGCGGTGTGTAGCGATGGAGCGAAGAAGAAGAAGAAGAAGAAGAAAAAAACATAAAGATTATGTAGTCTCCTCGTTGGACGAATTCACGAATTCTAGGAGTGTGAAGGATTGAGCCGCATGGTCAGAGGGGAAAAGCAATGCCGAATGCTAGCAAGACGTGGTGTGGCTTGCTTGGAGGGGGGGTTAGTTCAAGAAATCCGGACTAGGGGTTTTGTCCATCGTGACCGAGACATTGGACCTTTACTTTAGACCGACGCTCGACTTTCAAGAAACCACCCACCCAGCCGTCCTGCCATGCCACATCGCCCCCCTACGACACCGCCGCTATTCTTGCTGCTTCTCTAAAGGGGACATACTGTGTGGCTCAGCGGCGCAGGACTCGGACACGACCATGACGATAGACGCGCTCGCCTAAAGACACCGGCTGCAAATCGCGTCTGGCAGGGTGCCGGAGCCACGAGAAGCCCGCGACGAGCCGATCGACGGACGGGGACGGGGCGACGGATAGCGGGCGATTGCTCTGTCTGATGCTGCCGACAACGCGATGACCTATCGGGGCATGTTGCCTCCGGGGCAGCCCTTCACGGGCCAGCCGGAGCAGCAGTTCATGTCCCAGGAGGGCTACCAGCTTCACCCACCGCCGCAGCCGCAGCCGCAACAGCACCAGCACCAGCATCAGCACCAGCAGCCGCAACAGCAACAGCAACAGCAACAGCACCAGACGAACGGCAGCCATGCGCAGCATTACTATCCGGCGCAGCACCAGCATCAGCAGCACCAGCACGTCCACCAACAGTTCCAGCACCAGCACCAGCGCCAGCAC
>KL659949.1:5411-18560 GCA_000732775.1 Stachybotrys chlorohalonatus IBT 40285 | reverse complement strand
TGGGCGTACCAGTGCCTGTTCTGCGCCATGGTGCCGATTTGTCAGGAGCCAGAGGCTCGGGGGGTTAGGGGAATTGGTGCTGGGCCGTGAGACTTGAGCACAGGACGGCAGTGCAGTGTCGGCAGGTGGATTTGGGTTATGGAATGTTTTGTTGAAGCTTCGATTTGGGGATTTTCTGATGGAAGCTTCCTGCCAGGCGCGCTTTGCCGGCGTTGATCCGGAGCCGCGGTGAGCTACTAGTAGGCGCGGGCTCGCTTTAACCTGGCTGAGCGTAGGCCGGAGGCAATCTTTT
The DNA here is from genome assembly GCA_000732775.1 of Stachybotrys chlorohalonatus IBT 40285. Lineage (NCBI taxonomy): Eukaryota > Fungi > Ascomycota > Sordariomycetes > Hypocreales > Stachybotryaceae > Stachybotrys > Stachybotrys chlorohalonatus. The sequence goes on along the minus strand of KL659949.1, from coordinate 18,268 downwards.
CCGGCTGAGCTCAGCGCAGTGCTAGCATTGAAGGTACAGTACGAGCACCTTAGCTTCCCGAATTTTTTTGAACACCATACACTCGACCTTGTCCAAATCTCCAAAGACACACTATCAGGACTGTGCCAGTCAGCGTCGCCAAATTTTTTGTCTTCTTTGCCATCACAGCGTGCGAAGACCAGGGAAAGAAAAGAAACCGACTTCACCATGTTTGCTCTATCCGAAGAGTCTAAGGTGCGAAACGATGCCGTGTGAAGGAGGATGCGGGCGGGCTTGAAGAGGAGCAAGGCTGACGGGATTTCCCTCGGTTACAGGAGCGCATCGTCAAGATCATCGATGTCGGACGCGTCGCAGTGCACTAGTTTGTCGCCCTTTTGGCCGAGAGAAGCTACGCGAGATTGTGCTGACCGGTTGTGCAGTGGCTGGCTTCCTCTGATCCTCTACCTGGGTACGAACAACCACCTGCAACGACACGCCCGCTCCTTTTCAGGAGCAGAACTCGCAATACTGATTCCGTCGTTCCAGGCTACACTCGCAGCAACCCACGACCATCCGTCATCCGGTACAGTCTCCTCCACCAAACCGCTGCGCCGAGGCCTCCCTTGCTAACCCGGGCTCTTTTTTTCCTTTCCCATTCCGCAGCCTCCTGTCTCCCCTTTCTTAGGCTGGTGAAATTACAATGGCCGGGTGCGCGCGGCGGAGAATTCTGTTCAGTGTACGATAGTGTGGGCGTGGGAATACCAGATCCGCGGGTACATGGCGGGCGGCGTTGGGGAACGGGCAGAACGAGCGGCTGCCGGGACAATGCAGCGCGTGTGCCGGGACTGGCCCTACGCTTGTATAAAGAAATGTTGCTATATACGGACTGTAATGACAAAAACAATACCGCCACCTGTTGGATGAATCTTGAGTATACCTTTATCGTGTCGTGACTTTCTTGACTTTCGCATTGCTTGCGAGGATTTCACGACTCCACAGTAACCGACCTACAAGGCATTGATTAGTATGGCAACGGCATGGCCAATAGTTCCTTCCAGCAGAGTTAATTCGTTTCAAAGAACAATGGAATCCTTAGAAATGGTCAAATGATATTCTACAGTGAAATCTGACGCACGGATACCGGGTAGGCTCCTATTCGCCCTCGGGGCAGGGCAGCTCCGGGATTCGGCAAGTTTTCCCAGCAGCCAAAACCACGCCCCCCTGACGTCTCTCCGATTTGCTCGGCATCAAAAACACCAAAACTGAAAGGGAAAAAAAAAACAACAGCACATTCAGGCTATGACCGCAGCATCACCATCGAGCTCGCCGGCCGTCTGAAGGAACCCGCTCTTCGCCGGTAATGTAACCGGCCGAATCCCTTCCCGCCATTTTGCAATGCCCGACAAAGGCCATGCGGGCATCTCCCCCGCCGTCGTCGAGGTCGCCGCCGGCCTCAGCGCCGGCACCGTGGCCACGCTCGTCGTGCACCCGCTCGACATCGTTAAGACACGCATGCAGAGTACGCATCTCCAGCCCCTCCCCTACGCAGTTGTTGCTGCTGCTGGTGCCGTCGTAGCTGACAAGGAGATTGGTGAGCAGTCTACCGCGGCCCTGCCGTCCCCGGCGCAGCCCAGCCGCCCTCCACCGTCGCTCTCATGCGCTCCCTCACGTCGAGCAAACAGCCCCTCGCCACGCTCTACCGCGGCCTGACGCCCAACCTCATCGGCAACGCGGGCAGCTGGGCCTCCTTCTTCTTCTTCAAGTCGCGCTTCGAGGCGCTGCTCTCCCACCTGCAGGACCGCACCCGCCCCTCCCCCGGCGACTTCTTCGTCTCGGGCGCCCTCGCCGGCGTCGCCACCACCGTGCTCACCAATCCGGTCTGGGTCATCAAGACGCGCATGCTGTCGTCGGACCGCGGCGCCCAGGGCGCGTACCCGTCCATGATGGCCGGCGCGCGCACCATCCTCGCCACCGAGGGCGTCCGTGGCTTCTATCGCGGGCTCGGCGTGTCCCTCATCGGCGTGTCCCACGGCGCCGTCCAGTTCGCCGTCTACGAGCCCGCCAAGCAGATGTACTACGCGCGCCGCGCCGAGCAAGGCGTCGACCGGGGCGCGCCCATGTCCACCGAGGCCACCCTCGTCATCTCCAGCACCGCCAAGCTCGTCGCCGGCGCCGTCACCTACCCCTATCAGGTCCTCCGCAGCCGCCTGCAGAACTACTCGGCCGACGAGAGGTTTGGTCGGGGCTTCACGGGTGTTGTGACGCGCATCTGGAAGGAAGAGGGTGTCCCGGGCTTCTACAGAGGCGTCGTGCCCGGCGTGATCCGGGTGATGCCCGCCACGTGGGTTACGTTCCTCGTGTACGAGAACGTCCGGCACCATCTACCTCTATGGTTGAACTGAGTTGGAAGTCGAGTAGACACGATTTCTTTTGCATAGGATGGGCGTCCGTGTTGAATTTTTCTTTAGGACCGGAAGAGTCGACGTATACACAGCACACATGTTCACCAGCGTCGGGATAGATGATAGAGTATAGACAACATTAGAAGCACCCCTATTCACCATCAAAAGCGGCCGGCGACCGCTCTCCGGCCGTTGCTTTCTCCTCTACCATTGTCCGATCGCCATTTCTCCCACCCTTTGTAGGAGGGATCCGGGGCCGACCGTTGACCTTGTTGGATGAACGTTGCTCGCGTTCCATGCAAGTCATCCACTCTATCACGTCGTCACCCGCCCACATGGAAACTGGCGGTGTAACCTGTGCAACCACATCTCTTCCAAGAACCCGCCTCCGGGGAAACCCGTTCAAGTTAATGACGTTTCCATCCTCGCCAACATCCAAGCTGTTTTCTCTCTCACTATCTCACAACCCTCTCATCTTCCCGTTTTGGCTTCCACATTGTTTCCTCCTGCAATCTAATTGACATGCGCGCAGCATGGATCATCCCAGCTCCCCTCCCCCTTCCCGGCGCTGCCCTTGCCATGGCGGTGTGGCGAGACATACAACAGCCAGCCTTCCCGTCTGGACCATAACCGCTCTTTGCTGCAGAGACAAAATGTCATGAGCCGCGCATTTGTGGCGCTTTCTTTCCCTTGCGATCGTGAGACGGAGATGCAGGCGCACATATCAGGGACTTGGCCCTGTACGATGCCCTTGCGAGAAAGGACATAGAACATGAACTACACGCCTACCTTACCCGCACCAGTAGCACATTGCTTGTCGCATACGTGCGTGTTTCTTTGCGAAGAGACGGCATGTTCCCACGAGGATCAGGGTTGTAACAGCGTGGACTGCTGCTCAACAATGCTGCCCACGCGGGTGACATCAAGGACCGGGACGTACGTGTCTCTACCCCCGCTGCAGCACGTATCTTGCCAATTTCCACCGAAAGAGTCCAATGGTACGGCATCGTCATGTCAGGCCAAACACCTGACCTTAACCATCCTGCCACCTTGGCTATGGGAGTCCAGCACGTAGCACGGCTTCACCGTATCAACTACGCATGCCATCTGGTGCTGTCTACCAGCGTCTCTCGTGAGTTTCAGGGTAGCGTTATCTCTCTGGACGACCCCTCACAGTGGACTGTCGCTACTACCGAGCTGTACAGAGCACGGTATTCAAGACCATCAGGGTAGCTTCTTTGTCACATGTACCACACGGATGCTTCTAGTCGTTCATTCGATGATACCATCCTATCACGGGGGAAGCAGGGGCAGTCGTATGCCACTGTCAACGGCAGCAGAACAGGAGGATCCGGACTAGCCGCGCAGCTGCATTGCTGAGGGGCGTCAGATCAAGGCCTGGTATTTCAGCGAAACCCCGGCACCATCTTCCTTACAAGATCAGAAGGTGAAGCCTCGATCAAGTGGGCTGCCCATTTCGACCATCGGCATGAAAAGACAAAGAATCCATGGTCGCAATACTATACCGACCGGGTCGAGGGACGACTGACTTGTACCACTTGAGTGCCTTCGGAGTGGACTCCGGAACCACCACTTCAGCTTTGGCGTTGCCAACTCTAACAAGCGGTTGGTAAATAGCTCACAATACATGTTTCGAAAACCCCCATGAGCCCAAGAGGGCTAGCCGGCACCAGGAACACGGCAGGTCTGGACCTCGGGCGTATATCGAGGAGCTAACGTCAACCCATAAGCTGGCTTCTTGACCGAGGACTGTTCCAGTCTGTCCTGAACGCAAACCAACCATGGAACGTACTCTTGAGCTCCAAGCAGTGTGGTGTCAACGCCAGTGTCCATGGCAGAGGTTATTGTCTCGCCGAGCTGGCACTATGGTTATGACCTGACTTTGAACTTGGTGGAGATCCTTGAGTAGCGATGCAAATTTTCAACATCGAGGACCGCCAAGCACCTCCTCGCCACAAACATGATCAGGGCCAGGATGCCGAGATAAGCACACAGCTGCAGGACAAAAGAGCCTGTCTCTGGTTGCTTGACGGCTTCTCCGCTCAGCGTTTGGGCTCTACTCGTCTTGATTGGCAAACGCAGAGGGCGTCTCCAGGGTATATCCCTACTGCCTCGAAGCCTTAGGCATTGGAGCTCGCTTCGGCATGTCTATGACAAGGCTTGTTGTCCAGGCGAGTGAAAGTCGCACTTTCACAGAATTAGTAAACTTCCCGGTGCGGCAGGCTGGGAAGAGTCCGTTGAGAGACAAGATGTGGCGCAACGCCCGGTGTCAGTAAGAAGGCCGAAGTCAAGACGCATCTGGACCGTGGATGTCATGGACTAGCAAGCAATGCGCATCCAAGACAACTATACCTCATTGGCCCTGTGTCCGACTTGCACGACTTATGCCATGCTCAATGTTGTGACCGAGCAATTGACCAGTCACGGTTTCAGTGGAAGGTCTTTCAGCCGCCCGTGCCACCCAAGTCGGACCCATGCCGCTGAACGCGCCTGTATTGTCTGCCGGCATCTGGATGTTGCATCCTAGGCTGAGACTTGAAGCTTTGTGGCGTTCCCGGCTTGTTTGATTGGTCTCTTGTCAGATGGATTGCGCCATCGTCCAGTTCCTTTCCCCTTGGCTGCATCGAGCCTGTCAGCGGCACGCTATTTTCAGTCTTGAGTGCTGGTATATTGGACTGGGGAAGAGGTGTCAACATGGCAACCTCAGCAAGGATGAAAGGGATCTCTCTGCTTGGCTGATACTGTTGGCTGGAGTCAGTCAATAATCTCTGGCCGGGGCTGAAGCCACAGCAGAAGCAGGGTAGCTGAGCTGGTAGTGGGCCTATCGAGCCTCGACATGTCTAGATGGGAACCGAAACACTGCATAAAGTTGTGACGCGAATCCCAATATAAATCAACGTCCGAATTGTGACTATCGGCCACACACTAGAATCTCAAACTCTCTTGACCCGATTCCTAGGTGACGTTATGAACTCTGGTCGAAATATGCTTTCCAGGAGCACGTTGCATACAGTCAGTCCGTGGACTGCGCTTTGTGCCTGCGGCGTACGCCGATTTCCCCTCGTTTGCAGATGATCATTCGGAAGAAAAAGCCGATGACGCGGTCATGAGCCGGAGCATTTTTTCGGGGACCTGACAGAGCGTCTGCAAGTAGAACGTATGCGTAGACCAACATCACCAAACCCATGGCATAGGGTATGGTGCCGAGACTAGAAGAAACACAACGGACCCCGATGCTGGACATGTACCGTCATCATGCGCCAGAGGAGCTGGATCCGCACAATCCAGGCGCCAAAAAGCGCCCACCCCTCCCCTGTTCAGGAAGCCGTGCTTCAGCAGCCATGGGCAAAGGCTTACGCAACTGCAACTACAGCTGCAACTGCGGCTGGTAGTCGATCATTCCACTTCTTGCGAAGATATTGCATCCGTAAACAAGGGAGACACAGAATCTTGAATGCCTGCTGTCACGAGACCAAGCACTGACCTAGGAGCCCGAGGTTCGTTTATGGAACGGGGTACATCAAATAACTTAGTGGCAGTGGCATGGGGACGCGTTCGTTGATAGCAAGGGCAATACACCCCTGCCTGCCTCAGATAGAGAAACTCGATGTCCGTGAACAGGTCCACCATACCATGCCTTGACTTTGGATCATGACAGTATCTTCGAGTCTTGATGGCGCTCGCAAGCATGGACGAAAAGGTATGGCCCGCGTTATAAATAGGATACCCAAAGGTTTCCTGGGGCATCAAGGTAGCCGTGCCCCCTTCCGTTCAGATTTTCCAATTCGTGTTCTGTAGACGCTTCAAACCCTGCTTCCATGCTTGTGTGCTTTCGAAAACACGCCATGTCCTTGCCTTCCGCGGAGAAGATAAAGGTCAACCATTTCAATCAACTCCAAGTGCGTTTTCAACTGCACGTCTCCGCGAGGCATGGCGATCAAAAGGTAATCAAAACGGTAGACAAACTGAACCGGGGTGGAGCATCATGACGAGGGATTTCGTTGGGGTCGACCGATAGTAACATCACCAATTATGCTGGATGAACCGCAACCCAATGGGGTTTTGCTCAGGGATGTCTATAGAGGTGCACGGTGGCTGCGTCCAGAAAGCATTCTGTCCATACCATCGACAAAGGCCCTGAACAAGTTCCGCGTTGCGACTTGCGTCACTGTCATTAACCGCCATCCATTCGACGGAAGGAATTGCAGATGCAGATCGCGAGGGTGGCATTCGCACTGTAAAGGTAGCTGGCGGTAGTCGGAAAAGCAAGATTCTTCCTGACACAGACGGTTTGAAACGTCAATCGCGAGTGAGCGTCGAGGCTGTCCACCAAGAATAGCAGTCAATCGGCTCACTGGGCCTTTTCCTTTCTTTTCCCCCTTTCCCCGCTGCATCGCCAGTTGTGTTAAGTCCAGCAAGATCTGGGTCCGGCGGGCCCAACCGTGTGGATCTGCCGCAGGACCGACCAGCGTTGGACTGATATGGTCACTGATTTGCTGCTTCACTGTCGAAGGGGCAATGGAATCTTGCTGTGACAAGGGTAAGTTGGACAAGTGACAGGGTGTGGTCTGGGATAGCCCTGTCTGATCCGGGAGTTGGGCTGGTGGCTGCGCGGAACGGGGAGCTAGGACGCTTGGGCTGGAGGCATAGTCCAGGATTACCAGCTCTCAACTCTGTCGTACCCCCACGCCCGATTGCCACAGCAGCTAAGGGCTGGGCTCACGAGATACCGTGCCTGTCCGGCTCCGGTTCCTATCCGGAAGATGCTTCTAATGAAGAGGGATTTGGGGCCAGAGCACGGCCCATCATGCCCAACCCAGAACCATCATGGAGCAGGCACAATGACTGGGTGGTGGGTTAGGTCTCATCGCTGCCTTGGGGTTTCGGGGGAGAGGAAAATGCACCGTAACAATGTACGTTGGCGGACACAACAGTCAATTCTCTTGCCGCGGGGGGAGATTCGTATCTAGCTTCTCCCGGAGCCCTTTCGCGGCGGGTGTCAAACAGCCACCTCAGCCGGTGACTAACAGCATCATCATAGCGCCGAGGAGGCTATCTGTCTGTTGTGGGACCGATTGAGGTAATGTGGCTCCTCCATCGACCCTTCCCCAGCTCAGCTGGCATTCTGCAAGGTTCAAAGGAAGCAGTGGTGACAGGTCGGTAGGTAGAGTATGAGCCCATGGTCGCCGATCCGGGATCCAACTTGGTTGCGAGACTAATGCAACGCCCTGCGACGCTAGTCGGGATGACCAGGCCAATCAGCGCCTAGAGATCGTCCTTCATCCAGAGTGCTGGGTCGGGAAACTCCAGCTAAGTATCCTGGCTGTAGTGGTAGTCACTCAACCCAAGCGTCTGCGCCAACCAATTTAGTTCCCTTGGTACCTGGTAGAAGTTGACCCCGCTGTTGTCTCTTTACGCCAGCGGCAGACAGGCTTCGGTCATCTGGTAAGAGGTTGCCTCATTGAAGTGCTCGTGCATGTGCCCGCTGATTGCCCTTATCAAGTCGAGATCAGGGTAGTTGGGGCTTCGGATCGGGTGTGATCTTGGTGTCCAGAATCACCAAGATCCCCCCCCCCTTCTACTATCCACACCTCTCACAGGCCCACGGAGTCCCATGACACCTTGCTGGTTGCATTGCTGAATGCTTGTATTGATAGGGTGTGAAGCTGAAACTCGAGATACTGTGATGGAAGAGTTGTTTAGCGGGCATTGCCCCACTGACGCGACGTTGCCTTGGAAGCAAAAGTGCAACAGAGACAACGTAATCGTTCCTTTCGATCGGGCTTTTGTCTGTACTGCATAAGAATCAAATCTCATCCCGATGCGCTGGAACGTCTTTGTGGAGGGTGACATTGCACCCAGCTGGGAACCCACTACTGACCAAGTGGCTGAGAAGCTGTCACGGACAGCGCTGCCTTATTCGCGCAGAAGTCCCGAGTGACCGTCTACTCCACTTGAGGGTGCATAATCTTGATCTGCTACCCATCTCCATCCCGGTTGTAGTCCCAAGTCCCCAAGTTTATGAACAGTCTATGATAACTCAGCTCATGCCGTGCTTGATCTACAGACTTGGGGACATTCTCAGCAACGTCATCACGATTTCTGTTCCGACCACAACTGAAGGTGGATATTCTGCACGATCCCCTGTGTCATGGCTGGCCACATACCGAAATATTTGCTGGAGGTGCTTGCTCAGTGTAGAGAGCCAAGACTGAGAAGTACCGCCACACGTATAGTGACAACACATGTAAAGTCCTTGACCTTTAAAGTGGAACAGCACCTCGGCGACCTCGGTGGCGCACCGCGGAAGCCGTCCGTTGAGAGCAAAGATACATGACATGTCGTCTGCGGCGGGGGAAAAGAGCGAACGACGAACGAGACCTAGCAATGTATCAGTTCGCTCAAGCCTTTTTTCGTAAGATCGCAGTCATCGAGGTCAGGGCGATAGGATTACCGAACCAAAAAAGAGGCAGCATGATCGAGGGAAGTATGGCATTGTGCATGTGATTGCGTTTCGGTGGGGTGGTTCAAGATGCCCAACCACGATCTCCCTTTAACGCAGCCACCTAGTAGCTCTTCACTTCAGGAGGGACCGCTGCTGAGCCATTTGGGGTCCTAGTAGCGGGAAGCTGGACTGCTCGATTAGAGCCTCCAAGGGCCAGTGACACCTGTGGTGTCGTTGAGGCTTAGCATGCATGCGGCAGAAGCGAGAAGCGTGCCTTGCCCATGAGCATAAGATGCAGTACTCCTGAAGGCTCCTCGGAATTGCCAACGTGAAACACGTCGCCCACGTCCCAGAAGGGGATTTCGTGGTGGCTTCTTTTCATGGGGAGCCAAGCACCGAGCGTATCATTGATTCGCAAATTGCATGAGGCAGTGCAAAGTAGAGGCATTTTGATACGTCACTGTAAGCGGGAATGAGCTTGACCATAAAGTCTAGAAGATGGGCATGAGGAGTACGCTGGACGTTTAGTACACACAAATTGCAGTTAGTAATAGATTTCAAAACTGTACTAAACAAAATCTGCAACCGTCGAATCACAGCAACAAACTTGAAAGTTGACAAACTAGAAACTGATACGTCTTGGAGACGAGAACTAGGAGCCAGCTTCAGAAGCCTGGCGGTTGATACTTCCCACCATCGATCGATCTTTACGTCCTCCTAGATAGTGACCTAGTGTGATTCATTAAGTAGCCGGACGTAGAGAGGATGCGAAAGATTGGAGATCTATCAGATGGTAATCAATACCTGGCATATAGTGACCCGAAGAGGTATTTCCTGCGAGCCCGGGTTGTGTTTGCCCGGGGGCCAGGCAAGGGATTTGGCTCAGCTCTGTGGACCCAGCAGATACAGCGCTGCGGCGTCAGTGCACTCCCGCATAGAAGTCCATCCGGTACTTTAGATTGTTTGCAAGGTCGTTGGATCTGCGAGGCTGGGCTACGGACACACCTAAAAGGGGGTGGTTAATGGCTTCTAGCCCCCCCTGAGCCTGCATCTTCTGTTAGTGGTGCTGCGCGGCTGCATCCAGCAGGTTTGCCAAGCTATCCCGGGGAGGTGGGGGGACGTCCCGGGAATGACTGGACGTTTCTCGCCGGATGCAGGTCTAATTTCGATGGTTCGGCTTGCATGGCTGAGCTGCGATCGTAGCTGATGCTGACGGAGGCGGTGCGATGCTGTAGCTTGGACAGTGCGGTTGGAGAAGAATCGTAGTCGAGAAAGAGGTCAATGCTGTGGTTCAAGTGGCACCGAGGCTCTTTCTCTGAATGCAACCGTTGTGATGTCTCACGTTTGTGGATAGAAGAGGGAAGTAAGCTAGTATAAATCCGGCAGTACCTTCCTCCACTGACAGACACCACGATTTGAATTCTCCTGGTCTCTCCTGCTCTTCGGTGTCTGTCTGGGCAAGCGCCGCTTGCAGCGGGAGGCACTGGGAAAGACGTGCCTACCCTGTTTATTTTCTAGTAGCTAGGCGCAATACATCGTGCTGGCCTACCAAGGCGGTCATGTAACGCAAGTATTACCCCGTCTCCGAACCGTCAACGCTTGTTTCATTCGTCGACTAAGAATGTAGACGGAAGAAATATAGGTATGCAGTAGAAACGACCAGCACGGGCCTATTGAGTAGTTGTTGGACGTTCTACCGGGGAATGCCGCCCATCACATATTGTTTAACGAGATCCGGCAGTCAAACATTGCCGACATTCACAAGATACATCACTTGTCGTCCAGGCCGGTATATCATGCAGTACGAGTGGACCCAGGGAGCAGCGGCAGCGAGCGGCGCGTCCTTATTCGTTACGGCATGTAATTTCACACCCGGTGGATGTAACATGCGGGGGACGAAACGACACAAGGCCGTTCCAGTTTCTCAATTTCAGAACGTGCCAGGAGAATGGTTGCCATGTTGGCCACACGAGGTATAAAACAAGGGAATGCTATCCGCTGGCATGGATACATACAAGGAAGGCCTGTCCCATATTATGCGTGTATGCTACAAAGATAGGCGCGGATGTGTCCAAAACCCACTGCCGGCATACACAGCAACGTCAGCCTGCGCACGAGTCGTACAGTTCATGTACGTGATTATGCTTCTTGGGACTGTGGCTGGTACTAGAAAGCGCCATACATGTAATTCTCATCACACGGACCAGGGGTTTCCAAAGCTCGTGCACTTGCCCAACTGATATGCTGTGCCGGAGCGCGGGCATCACGCCCCCTCCCCCCTGGTCGCCGACAAACCACACGCAATGGATGGCAAACTTGACACATGATAGCCGAGGGTTTTCGGCCTGAATGAGGAAACTTCGTCAGGTGAGCGAAGAAGAGGAGACAATCTTGAGGAAAGTCCTTGTCGACGGCTTCGTTAGCAGCAGGTTGATGGATGCAACCCGCCGTCAAGGGCAAACATGTCGAGTGCAGGACGGCTAGCAGGAAGTGAGGTCCGACGAGGTAGCTTGTGCATGCTTTAGTTATCAGCAAAGGCCATCTGTCCAATCTTTTTGCTCTCGAGTGAACCTGGTGGCCCCCCCCCCCCCCCATGGGACATGTCTGAGGGCTCAGGCACAGAGGGTTTGCGGTGGCGGTCGTAATCAAAAGGACGGATGCTTGCCTTGCCGGCGGACGACCCTGCACTCTCGGAGCTCGGATGGGCGGAACTTGATGGACTATTCGATGAGAGGGACGCCGACCTGGGGATGTGAGCAGGTAACCGATAGAGTATGGATGGAGGCAATCTACTAAGTGCTGGTCCTGTACGGAGTAGTAAAATAGCTATGTCAGAACGGTGACCGGACGAAACCTGGATGCGCACTGTTCACTCCGGTAAGCCCCATAATAGCTCGCGACACTCGCCTTACCTGTCATCCGGCTGTGTGTGTGCCCACCAGCCAAGCCGCAGCTCCCGCCGTGCCCCGGCCGTGAACAAGCCCCGCGGACCTCATCGAGCCCTGGGCCCTGGGTTGCCCCGGGATCCCTTGCCCTGGGAACCCTTGAGACCCCACAAGCCGGGCATTGATTAGCGCCTTCAGACCCCTTGTCCAGATCCCGCACCCGTCTGCCACACCTCTCAAAGAAGGAAGGGGGAGCTTGCCGTTTCCTCGGCGCTGGTAAATCCAACCTCACTTCACCTTACCCTCACCACCTATCAAGGCCAACGTCTCTTAGCCTTGCTGCGTTACAGAGGCCCTTGGTTTTCCGATGCGACCAAACGGCTGGACCAAAGGAGGAGGGATGTGCTTCTTCTCTCTTCCCTCATCGAAATTACCAGGCACCACCAGCCCTGGTCCTATCAACCATTCCTCGTGGTCCGACTGGGCCATCCTTGTTCGCGATTATCACCACCACCATCATCATCACAACCTTTGTCGTGGTCTCGTCCACTCCGTCTCGCGCCACATCGGCCACCTAAGCCACCCTGAAAAGCTTTTGGGCTGACTTTCTCCATCCATCTCGTCCAGTGCCTGCTTGTCCGTCTACCTAGCTCCACGCACAGACTCGATACGCTCTTGCCCACGAACACTTCCCATTGATCAGCCCGTCTAGCCGTTGACTGCGACGCCTCGCAATGTCTCAATGTGCCGCTGACCCAAATGCTGGCAATGTAACTGGTTCTTCAGGTACACGATCACGGCTCCGGTCAGACATACGTCGCCGTCTATGCCGTCAAGGCCATGGCGCACTGACAGGTTGTCTGCTCCATCTGCCACCTTGATGTGGCCCTGCCTTTGTCGTCTCCATCCTCGTCACTCAGGCGATGCAGTCAACGAGCCCTTTCCCTGCCCTGCCCCATATCCACCTTGTTTGCGGAACAGCACACGTGCATCCTGGCCCGTAACTCGACGCCCCTCCTCGTCCACCAGCTGCTTCGTTTCCTTCTCCAAGGCTGTCCTTGTCGTTGCCACGATGCGCACTGGTCTCTTCCCTCTCCTTCGCATTTCCCTTTTACCCTTCCGACC
>KL659944.1:55664-74994 GCA_000732775.1 Stachybotrys chlorohalonatus IBT 40285 | reverse complement strand
GCCTTGGACCAGGATCTCCCCAGCAGTCGCGTCCATTTCGCGGTAAAAACGCTCACGGCCTTTGCCGGCTTCTTCTGCACGAGGTAGTAGCCACGGGTATCAAAGTTTTCGCAATTCGCGATCTGCTACTATCATGTCTCGTTCCCCAACCAATGGTTTCGGCCTCTTTTGAGGTGATTTCTAAGCACTTTCTGTGCTTACGCAACGAGTTAACTAGTGCCCCAAAGTCGACACTGTTGTGGTGCGACGTTTGACGACTCCGACAACCTACTTTCTATGAGATTCAACAACAAACCGTCCATGAATAAAATATCGTCACCGAATCTTACGTGATTGTTGATCTAGGAACACGCAGTGTCAATGGAAGAAAATCTGGGCACGCCTAATCTATTCGATCCTGTCGCAGCTGACCAGGTCATTGTCAAGGTTGGTATGACACAACCACCATCGTTGTTCCTTCTAAGTCCTGTCAGGCTTGCGATTCGTGTCGGAAGAAGAAGATCCGATGCAATCCAGTTGAAAATACATGCGAGCAATGCATCAAGCGTAGGATATCATGCCACTTCACGCCCATCTGCATGAAAAAGACGCGGCGCAAACCACCCGGTTTCCGCCAGATCCAAGAGCTGCAGGACAAGATAGCACAGATGGAGGGCCTCTTGGAGCAAGCCCTTGCCAACCAAGCTTCAAATGAGTCTGATTCTTGTAGAAACGGCCAGAAAATGATCGGTATTCGCGATACGCAAGTCGGGGAGAGCACGCAAGATGCCCCCGGTGGCTGGGGCCGGACAGGTGCGAATCGTTCTACCTGGATTTCGGATCAAGACTCGGAGTTGCAACACCTAGTCATGGTTGACGACGCCCTACGCACGCCCCCCCATCCGGTTCCGTCTTGGAAGGGCGGTCTTGCCCTTGGACCATTTGCGAGGGCATCATATCTCCCACTGCCGAATAAAAGCACAGCCCTTGGCTTGGTGACAGACTGTTTCATGAGCTACAATCGGTTCTTCCCTCTGTTCGACGAGGACGACTTCATGCAACAGTTTCACGAGCAGTACTCCACGTCCAGTCCCGGTAGTCCGGCCTGGTGGGCGTGCATCAACGTCGTCATGTGCCTCGCCCATCGTTTCCGCGCTATGCGTACCCTCAACACAGCTCCTGAGAACGCAATGGCATGCGGATACCTGTCAAACGCCCTCGCTGTAGTCTCGGAGCTGAACGTGCTTGTCAACAGCCTACCTGCCGTGCAGGCACTGGTCGGCATGGCTGTCATCCTCCAGGGCACACCTGATCCGCATGCTTCTTCGGTGCTTGTAGCCGCTGCGGTCAGGCTAGCCCAGTCAATGGGGCTGCATAGGGCAACCAAGGACCTGACTCTTAAACCAATGCAAATAGAACAGCGGCGCCGTGTGTTTTGGATTGCATACTTCCTCGATAGAGACATCAGCCTTCGTATGGGCCAGCCATTTGCCCAGGATGACGAAGACATGGATGTGGAACTACCAGAAGACAGCCTGTGTGGTATATCGCGTGACCAGGGTCTGTGCAGTGTCAATTTCTTTAACTCTCGCATTGGACTAGCCGTTATCCAAGGACAGGTTTACAAAAAGTTATACTCGGTCCACGCATCGCGACAACCAAAGACGCAAAAAGGCGTCATCGCACAAGAGCTAAGCAGCGTGCTTGCATACTGGAAGAGCAGCGTGCCGATTGACTTTGAAGAACACGCGATTGTGCAGCCACAGGGTGCTTTAAGCGTGGAAACGGTGCACCTGCTGATTATGCGCGTTACCTACGTCAACTGTCTGATTATGATTGACCGGTACCTACCATCTATAATGAATCTCGTCGAATATGGCGGTACGAGCAGTCAAGTTGCACCTGGGGTGCAGGAATCCCTTTGCGTCACCGAGTCTCGCAAGGCGATGCGTCTCATCGACATCACACCAATCGGTGACTACGCTTGTGTGTGGTAAGATTGTTCCTCCTGCACAAATCATGCATGGCCGGTACTGACATGGACAGGATGTTGCTGCACCCCTGCTTTTCCGCCGCCACGCTTCTTCTCACCAACATCATTCAGCACCCAATCTCACCACAATCCCAGCTTGACTTGAGCATTGTGGAGCCGTTTCTGCATCTCTTGGAGGTCTTGGCAGGCAGGCATGGTGAATGCACGCAGTCGGCGGAAGCAAAGAGGATGCATGGGGTGTGCCAGGATCTAAAGTGTAAAGCACGGGAGGCCGTGGCACGCATTGGCGTGAACTTGATCTGGGCTTGATCAGGGATACGGAGGAGATTTGATGTACATGAACAGCGGATGCGCGTTAGTTCCCGCGTATCATCAAGAACGGCGACGGAATGTTTGAGGATGTTCTCCGCGGGTCCGTACAGTGGTAGAGGTTCTTTTGTTTAACGGTGTCCCCACGCCCAATGGCCATATCACACAGCGAGTCCGAGGAGAGTCATTTTCTAAAGACGCCTAAACCACTTCACTTCATCCCAGCGCTACTTGTTGTGCCTTTTGTACCCCGACGACTTAAGTTCTTTCTGAACCATACGGTAATCCCACACCGATTTCCCTTGCCAAAGTGTTGATGTAGTGTTTCGAGAATGTCGGTCTTATCAGCGCATGTTCAATCAGATCTATTAATAGAAATCCCAAGACACAAATCAGCCTGGCATGGGGCGGGCCTACAACAAGGCCCAATTGAGGGGTTTTGTCATGTACAGGTAGAAGTGGCTGTTCCAGTCCGCACGCATACCAACCCTGGTGCTCACCTTCCCCACTCGATGCATGCGGATTTGATGGATTTAAAGACGGAGTATATAAAGTCAAGGGCTCTTGGGCCCTATAAATGAAGCCCGGAGATCAAGGGGGACAAATACATGGCGAATTGCAAAATCTCCACGCCCTCTTCATACCATCATGCACACTGCTTCAGTAGAAGCCTGGTCTGATGTCGTCCACGCAGTGGGTGAAATTGTGTTGGTGCCAAAGCTTTACCTCGCCATCACAATCTGCCGTGAAAAGGTGTTGGTGACATCGCTTCTTATATCGGAAGTTGGGCTTTGTGTGATTGGCGGCCACCCCGTCACATGAGCTACTTGCTGACCAAAGAAGAGCCACCAGGGTGCCTTGGAGACCGGGATGGTGGTCCAGCTGTCGACGTGGTTTCGAACTAAAAACCAAGCTCGGTCCAGATTGGGCAGGGCTGAAATGAAGCTGGCCTGGTGCCAAGTTGGATCGGGACGGACTAATGCAAAACCAGGCCAAGACCACCTTTTCCCCTTTACTGATGGTAAGGCAGTCTCGGCGGTGAGAGACACCCCATCATGATCTTCATAAAGCATTCCCGTAACACTGGATGCTATCTCTTGCTCGATAGTCGGCCGTGGCTCTCATGTTCGTCCTAGCGATAAGGAAACGCGTAGAAGTTGCTGCATCCCTGCTTCAAAGCAATGCAAGGGGGGCAAGTGAATACAGCATCACATTATGTGTGCTCCTTCGACTACGGCTGACTGCATGCTACTACTTCGTACTTCGTATGGCATGCATACAGTTGCCAGCCATCCTCCGTTGGAATGCGCCCATGTCGGAACGGATTATTTTGCCAGGCATTGTGGCTCCTGACCAAGCCCATCTGCTCATTTCCTGGAGACGAGCATGCGCCAAAAACAGTATAGTCCATTGCTCCCCTGGGCTCTGAGAAAGGGAAAGGCGAGAAAATTCCTGATTCTGCCTCATGACAACCACCATGCGTCGCCAACGGCTGAAGGGTAGGGTGCACTAAGCCGTACAGCCCCCCCCCAGCTGAATGCGGGCCTGGCTGTGATTCCTGGTAATTGTGGTTCTAGGCTGCGCTATGCGGCTCTAGTCCCAACACAGATAACGGATTGCACACTTCATCGTGGGCCGAGGTGGGGAAGGGGACCTGGGAGGGAGCTAGGACTAGGATTGAGGCTCCCGAGGTCGCACGCGCCCAAGGACCTATTAATGAGACGAGGCCGTTCCCGTTTGTTTCAAGCTTGGATGGCTAACCACATTTCCTTCTGGTGTCCTGGCGGCGTTTCTTGAAACAATCTGACGCACCAACCTACACCATGATTGGTCTTGTCGTGCTTCTCGCCTTTCTCGCGGCATCTGTCCATGCCGAGACCGTTTTCATCTCGCCTCCCAACTCAGAGATCGGTGAAAACGCTCGCAACAATCCGGTTTACGCAGAGGGCGAGGAGGTCGACGTCTCATGGAGTACAGACCTAGACGACTTGATCTTGATGGTGAGGCAGTGGTATCCGGCTACCAATAATGCCCCTGTCCCCGTATATCGTTCGTCACGTCTTTTCAAGCACAACCCCATCCTCTCTTCCCGATAGCTAATGAAGATGATTGCAGAGGGATCCGCCATTACTAGCTTTGAGTGGACTGCCGACTTGGACGACTTCGACCTCAGTGACATCGCCGAAGGTGAAGCTGCAGTCTTCTACTTCCGCATCGTCGATGGATCAGGTACCAACAACACGGCCGACGGCGTCTCCCACAACTTCAACGTCACCTTGTCCGCGCAAACGTCTACCACTTCCAGCGCTCCGAGCTCGACAACCCTGACCACCAGCACCAGCGCCAGCACGAGCACCACCCCACCCGAGCCGCCGGTGCCACCACCTCGCCCAGATTCCGGCCTATCCACGGGAGCCATCATCGGCATAGCCATTGGAGCAGCCGTGGGTGCAATCTTGCTCTTCGCCGGCGTGGGCTTCCTTCTCTGGAGACGTTATCGGGCAAAGAAGCAAGTGCCGATCCAAACCAGTCACCACCAGATGCCCCCCCAGCCCGTCCAGATGGCTCAAGCACCAACTCCCACACCTAGGTACTCCATGGCCGTCCACCATTCCGATCCGCACGACCCGTACTCGGCGGAGCTGGATGCGGCCAAGTATAACCCGCCGCGGTTGCCTCACCAAGGATAAAGCTATGCCGAGGTGCGTGGCGCAAGGCTTTGGTTTAGCTACCATGACGGCCGTGGTGGCCCTCGGAAACCGGCTAAAGCTGGATGGTTTCGGAGTTAATTTCTGTCGTTAGCTTGGACATTAGGTCTGATGGAAAGCCAATGTTGGCATATGGACTTTTGCACTTTCATGATTTATGATATGGCCAAAATGAGTCTTTGGTAATACAGGAGCAAGAAATAATATATAAGTCTGCTTCTGATCATCTTCACCCAGCTTGTTGATGGCAACAAGGTAACTTGAATAAAACGCTAACGCAGAGGTCTAATGTAGTATCAGGTGCCCGTGGCAAAGACACCAGCAGAGAAGATTGATGGAACTCACAGGCCCATGCGTTGCCGGGTTTATCGCCCTTGCTTTAAGCCACGATATGCTCGTCCAGATTATCATGCCGGTGCAATGGAAATAGCCGAGGGACCCGCATCAATAGTTTGCACACGGAAAGAGTATCACACTTGAACCAGCTAGTACTAATGGAACACCTGTTGCGCGCCGTCCACCACAAAGGTTTCCGCAAAACCTATCTGTCCAACGCAGTTTGGAATCTACCAACGGCCATGATGATCCCAAGCCAACCAACCCCTCCATACTACCTGGGCTTTATCGAAATGTTGCTTATCATAATGCCGCCAAAATTTGCGTTGAGTGCCTCTCATAGTATGGCTTGATTCTTCCATGGTCATCACGACAAGCATCAAGTAGACCTGCTCTAAAGGATGTCTCCCCAATAGGTGTGCTTGGTTCATGGCCTGGCTCTATCACTAGATATTAAGGTATTCAATTATTGTGCTGAGCAAATTCATCCATCTTGGCCAGGTACGAACCTGTGAAGTCGTTATGAAACTCTTCAACGGTTCATGGATATCATGGAGGCGAAATCAAGCTTGAGAGTGGTCAGCATGATTGATCACCTGCTCTTCGGCTTTGGAGTTGTCATCAAAAGATGTAGTCCGTATTCTATGTAGGTAGTGAACCATGTCTAATCAAAACATTCACACGTGGGATAAGGCTGCCGACACATCTGGAGTTCATGCTCCGTGTCTTGTACGTGCGCATGTCCTATGGGCCATCTGTTCCATAATTGCAAGAGCTTGGTATCATCAAAAGTTCATGACGGGCCCAGTACTGTTTTCCCCTCATGAAACGTCGGCACTTTGTCCTGTTGCCTACGACCCTTATGCCCCAGCATATGCCTTGCGATGCGATGACGGCATAATGTCGTCGCTCTAAAATCATGCTCTCATCATTGACCCGAGTCAATTAACAGCCTCCAATAAGGACCTCTCCCTCAAAAAAAAAAATAGCGTCACAATTTCAACAAGACCTCTGCAGTGAGGATACCATCCCCGGATCATTTGTACAGTGGGTTAGCGCCATGGGCTGGAGTTAGTTCCCCAAGCACTACTGTTTCTAGGCTGTGGATGACGTCCACGGCGATCATTCTACAAGCACCTTTTCGTAATGATGTGCTTCTGATTGGACGATTGACATGATGGTAAGACGTCGCTGAATCACCATTGATTCATGGTTATAAGACATCGCGCGCAAGCCGCTGTTTCGCAAAGGCGACTTCAGTGACGGTTCTCGACATGTTCACTCTACGCACAGTCGCCACCAGATCTATCCGATCCCAAACCTTTCGTCCTGTTACCCAGCAGCTCTTCTTTCGCCATCAAGTCGCAGCCATGTCGTCTATGACGAGTGCCATTGTTGAGGACCACCGCGAGCTGGAAGAGTACTACAACGAAGTCATCAACCACCCGAATGACCGTGACCACCAGCAGCGCTTCGGCAACCAGTTCGTATGGGAGCTGGCGCGCCACTCGGTAGGCGAAGAGCTAGTGCTGTATCCGGCTATGGAGAAGCATCTCGGGTCCGAGGGCCACAATTTGGCTGAGAATGACAGAAAGGAGCACCATTCGGTAGGTCAATTATGGAAGCAATAAGCGAAGAGCACTAAGAAATATACACAGGTCAAGGAGCAACTGAAGGTGTTCCAAGGGATGAATGCTTCAGACCCGAACTACATCGCCAAGCTCAAGGAGATATGGGGCCCGTTGTCAAAACATATCAAGGAAGAGGAGGAGCGTGACCTGCCAAAGCTGGAGGAGGCCTTGCACGCCTCCCAAGGTGAATCGGAGTCTCTGGCAGCCTCGTTTAAGAGGACCAAGAAGTTTGTTCCAACACGCAGCCACCCAAGCGCTGGAGAACACCCACCATTTGAGACGGTCATGGGGTTGCTCACGGCCCCGATTGATAAGGTTGCCGACATATTCCGCAAGTTTCCCAAGACTTCTTAAATCATAATGATTAGGTACAAAACCAGTTGTCAAATATTCAAATCATCATATTATCTCCAAGTGAAAGACTCGTTCAGTGTATATATTTACCTGTTGAAGTAAGAGAAAGGCGGCTCGCAACTCTACGGGGCAGGGCCACTCATGGTATATTTGAAAGCACAATCATCATACTCAGCAAAATCATCCCCATCGAGTTGATTTTACTCCCTTTATTGTAATTGAAATGGAACCAGCTACTGTGTGCTAAGAAGGTCTCTGTGCGTGATAGATGAAAAGCCTCTCGGGAACTGAATTTGAAAACTGGCGATGGTATTCGCTTCTCTAACACAATACTGTATCATCACCACGCAACTTACGCTCGACAGTTAGCCCTCTACTGTGCCGACAGGGCGGCGAGTTGTGTTACAACCACTTGATGAAATTGCGGAGACAGCCTTTAGAGGATCTAGCTCGCGCCGCTAATCTTTTGAGAGAATCGCCATTTCTTAGCGTACATACACATACAGGCACTGCAACTCGTTCAATGATCTGCTTCGCAGTGACCTCTTGCACCAGATGAGTTGCAATGGCGTGTATATTCATTGCTTTGTTTGTCCGTAATGCTTCACAGAAATCGTCCAAATGATGTACTGCATTTGTTGAACACGGTGCACTTTTCCAATGTCTGGTGTTGGAAGCAGCCACAAGGGTAAGCTGATCGTACCGTTCACGGTCAACTCAGGTTGGTATGGGTCAGGCGCTTTCGTGGCCGTGATTATTGTGCAAGGTAGTGCTACCTAAATATCGTGAGGCCTGATGTGCTCAAAAACCTGAATTTGAATCCTGATGTTTCGCCTGCTTCTGATTGAAACAGTATGAAGCTGTATAAAGAATGCGACTTACACATCGTCCTTTTTCAATCCAGCCTTGATTCTGTGCACAGTAGTCATTGCCGGTGGACTACCCTACTTCACCGATCCACATCGAACAGGGACGTTAGGTCTAAGGTAGCACCTGAGTCGCACTACACCCGCATCCTGGCGCTCAGTATCCGTAGGATATTTACACGAATATACAAGATCCTGTACAATGAGCTCCATATTGTGTCCGCTATACCAGAGATCCTTTGCATGTTACTCACCCCGAAACTAAGAAAAGGAAATCGGAAAACCGGCTTCTCCGTCTACGTGCAACTCTCCCATCCAGAATCATCCAATTCATGCAAATAGCGTGATCGGATCCCTGGAACTATTGGCACGCAGCATGATCTACCCCCCCGGCTTTTCCCAATAAGCGAGCCCATAGCCAGCAAAGTCCGGTTCAGGCGTGCGTGGCGTTGCTTTTGTCCCTTTCAGCTGAACCACAGCCCTAACCAACGCCAAACCCAACACGGTAAGGTGCTCGTAACAGCAAGACACAAAAACCCTTTCTAGACTGTTAGGTACAAGCTATCAGCGGGAGTCTGGCCGCCAAGTCGAGGCCTGGCCCGAGAGATGGTAGTGCTTGATTGGGCGTGCCTCGTGGCACCGTTGACCCCTGGATGAAAACGAGACGGCTCGGCCCAGACGCTCGGTGCAGCTAGGAACCGGTTAGATCGTGGCGCTATTGCCATGTGCGTGGAACGCTTCAGCTTGAATCGTGCCGGCGGGTCTATCGTGAAGGTTATGATATTCATTGTGTAGGTCATTGAAAAGGAGGACCCTCGCCGGGCCCTCGGTCGGAAGATTTCCTTCCTAGGCTTCCTCCCGCAGCGCGAACCAAAGGTGCTGCCGTAAGGTCCATTCGTCACTCATTTGAGTCTTCCTAGAGACCTCGTTGTCAACCTTTTGCCATGGCACCTTCTTTAAGTACAGGACTGGGCATTGGCCTGGTGCTGTTTCTCGGTGGACAAGTGGCAGCCCAGACGACCAACACATACCAGTACCTTGGCTGGTGAGCATTCCTTCGACAGATTAGGCAGATCTATCAACAAATCGTCTAATCTCTCATTTCATGCAGTTATGCCGAGCCTAGCTCGGGCAGAGCCCTCGACAAGGTCAAGAGCGACAACACCATGACGCCACAGATGTGCCAGTCCATCTGCACCGAGTCATCATACACATATGCTGGCGTGGAGTACGGCAAAGAGTGCTGGTACGGACACAAGCTGTCTTACCTCGGGACTGTTCTTTGTAGTTGCTGACACTGTTCAGGTGCGGCAACGTTCTCAACGCAAACGCCAAGAGCATCGCCGAATCCGACTGCACATCTAAGTGTGCTGGCGACAGGACCCAGATCTGCGGAGGCAGCAAGAAGCTGAACTTGTATCAGCTTCACAGCAGCGGTGGCTCTGGAACAGATGACGGCTTGAGAAACGTGGGAAATTTTGGGTTTCAGGGTTGTTACGTGGACAGTGGCAATCCTCGCATATTGACTTCGCGGACTGGTAGCGACACCATGACTCTGGCCACGTGCGCTGCTACTTGTGCTGAATCTGCCTACATGGGTCTTCAGTATGGTAGGGACTGCTCCAGGGAAAAAATGGCCTGCAGAACTCGCCTTTGCTAATATAGTCCTGTAGGCCGTGAATGTTGGTGCGGCAACGACCTCGCCGCCAACGCCTTCACCATCGACCCCAGATCATGCAGCATGCCCTGCGCCGGCGACTCGTCTACCATGTGTGGCGCCGGTGGCTTGATGAGCGTGTACAAGGCTGGTGCTGCCGCCGTCACTTACACAGAGTCAACCTTCACCAAGATGGGCTGCTTTGCCGACACTAGCACGGCCCACGTGC
Source organism: Stachybotrys chlorohalonatus IBT 40285 (assembly GCA_000732775.1). Lineage (NCBI taxonomy): Eukaryota > Fungi > Ascomycota > Sordariomycetes > Hypocreales > Stachybotryaceae > Stachybotrys > Stachybotrys chlorohalonatus. Next base: position 64,932 of record KL659944.1, on the reverse strand, counting down.
TCGAAAGGTCGTACGTCTCGGACAAGATGACCATTTCGACATGTGCCAACTGGGCCAAGCATGCCGGGCTTAGCTTCTTCGCGGTGAAGGCAGGCCGCGAGTGCTGGGCCGGCAGTGCCTTCAACATGGCTGCAGCCAAGGTAAACAACGACACGTGCAGCACCCCGTGTAAGGGCGACAGAGGTAGTCTCTGTGGCGGAACAGAGCAGGCAAATGTGTTTGCCTTTGAGGCGGCTGCGTTCCCGGATCTACCTGACCCGGAGCCTGTGAGCGTCGATCTGGAGCTGGCGACGCTGGACAACGCCGCCGTTCAAGTATTCAACGGCCAACAAACCATGTAAGTCTCGTCGACTTGCCCTTCCTGCGACCAGCACTAAGTGACCGCAGTGCAATGACGCCAGCAGCTGGTGGACGAGCAAGCGTCGTACTGCCAGCCAGCGCGACTAGCAACATCCCCGAGGACGAGCCCATGTCCCTGTCCATTAGCATGGCGGTGTCGCCTGTGAACAACGTACTCAGGCGGCAACAAGAGACTGAGTGTGTCCTCACGGTAATGCTTGGCTCCATGGTATGGATGACGCAAAAGGTAGTGAGCACTGGCGGCAACTTCATGGTTGTGCAGACGCCGGCGCAGACTGGTCTTGGTCAGAGCATCACCATTATCCAAGTGTGTCCCAACGCGCCGCTCCAGCTGAACATCGGGGGCATCATCATTGGTCCTCCTGCAGAGCCTTCGACCTCGACCTCTACGAGTACGACCGTCGTTGCTGTGCCTACTCCGTCCAGCTCAGTCTCCACCATCGTCCCGGTGCCGATATCGACCTCGACATCCAGCTCGGCCGTTGCCTCAACCACAAATCTCAGCCAGCCCGGCGTCACCACTATTCTTCCAGTGTCGACGCCTCCCCCGAGCGACAACTCCCTCTCCACCTGGGGTGCCGGCCCATACACCAGCGGAACCTGCACCCTCAACGCCGGCTGGAGCTCCAGTACCTGCTGGATGTCGGGCGTTCCATCAGCCACCACCGGCGGTCTTCTCGCAGCCACCCTGATCCCTCAAGGATCCTGGGACGAGATCATGGAGACCTGTGCAGGCATCTGCAACCGGTTCTCGCGTTGCAACGCCTACCATTACGAGAGTACGAAGAGGGTTTGTATCTTTATACAGGTGAATTTTCGGAATACGTCGACGGTAGTTATGACCCGCAGTATAACAGCATCACTTGGATGGACAAGTCGTGCTACAATTGCAACATTGCGAGAACGACCACGACAACGTCTCCCGTGCGTCTGACAACACTTAGTGCTAATCAAGAAGAAGAAGAGGCTACCTTCTCAGCGTCCCAACAGAGTTCTCGTACAGAGCCGCATTCCAGTTACAGCCTTTCCGAGACAACAACCTCTACTGAGCCTGAGTCCACTTACTCGCCGCCCGGAACCATCGTCCCGAGCGTTACGGAGTCGGCACACGTCCCGTCCGAGACGGCAACTCTCCCGCCAACAACCACCGCCCCGGCCATCCTCGCACAAAAGGCACCTTTTACCGTGGCCGCATGCAGCGAAGGAACCGCCGACATGTGCAACCTGTCCGGCTGGAACACTCCAACGGCCACGATGGGTTTGATCGCCCATTACACCGATGTCCCCGCCAACGATCAACAGTGGCTGTCCCCCGTGCTACAGCAGGACATTTGTGCCACGTTGTGCCAGGAGCGGGATGACTGTGAGATGTTCATCTTGGACAGATCGCCTCGGCGCTCGGAAGAACCGTGGTCGTGCTACCTGTACAACTTCAACGGCCATGACTATGTTATGAACAGTGACAACAGATCGGAATGGAGCCGCTATCAGATCAATGCTAGGGACTGTTTTGTCTGTCCTGTAGAGGATGACATCCCCCCTCCTCCTCCACTTGCGGCCTCCTCCTCGTCTTCCATCCCTGCAGAGGAAACGTGGGTGCCCACAACCCCGACTTCGTCTATCGTGTTATCGACATCAGCACCGGTTCCTTCGACATCCTCTCCTGCGTCAACAACGACCATGGGAAGCCCAACTACGGTCACTGCCCCAGCTGTCCTCACATCCAACGCCCCAAGCAGCGTCTCAACATGTGACTGGGCCCCTCCCGATGGAATGGCTTGTTCATGGTCCAACCGCGCAACCCCGACGACAGGCCTGTTGGCTGTTTACACGGGCGTCCCCGCTTCACCTAACGGCTGGTTCAACGCCCGCCCGCAGGACAGCATCTGCGCACGTCTGTGCCAGGAGAACGAGCACTGCGGGCTGTTTGCGCTTCAGCGAGGTGGATGGACAGACCCGACGCCCTGGAACTGTTATTTATGGGATGCCCCTGGTGACTGGCCCAGCCTGATTAGGATTTCGCCCATCGACTTTACCTACTCCAACTGGGTCATGCATGCAAGAACCTGCTTTGACTGTCCAGCTGTGGAGGAGTCTGTAGGCACGAGCACAGCGTCAGAATCCCTGTGGACAACGCCGGAGCCGGCGTGGACGTCTGTGGTGCCTCCTGTGAATGCATCCATCACCACTTCTTCCGAGGAGACTCTCTCCACTACTGAGCCTCTGCACTCCTCCGGTCCCGTGCCTACTTCTGAGCCGCTGTCTACAACTGCAGCTTGGGTTACTTCGGATGCAGTATCCACGCTGCAGCCTAGCGTTGCATCTGAGCCTACCGTGACAACGTCACTTCTCGCCATCACATCGACGGCGGCCTTCCCCATCTTTTCGGCACCGGCGCCGTCTGTCTCGTGCGACCGGGCGACCACCGGCGAATTCTGGAACAGCTGTAGCATCTCTGGCTACCCACAGCCAACAGCCAACCCCCTCGCCCTGGCCACGGGCATCCCTGCCGTTCCTCTTTCTGCTCCGGATTATGAATCCAGGTACAACCAATGTGGTGGACTCTGCGCCAAGATCGACGGCTGCACAGCATATGTTTTGGACCGTGGCTTGTGGCCGAGTACCATGGATGATTGGAAGTGCTACTTTTACGACATGAATGTCCAGGATATCCTTCGTAGCTCGTACTACCAGGGGGCGTTTGGAAAGAATGTATGGTTTGGAGCAGGCTGCTATTCTTGCGATGCTGGCGAGGAAGAACTCACCACAGCGCCCTCAAGTTGGACTACATTCACCCGGTCAGCTACTCCAAGTGTCAGTGTCGAACCGACCACAACAACCACGTCGCCGAACTCGACCATCATCGAGCCCGGCGCGCCAGCCGCGACGTGTGTGCCAAACATGAACACTGACAGCTGCAACATCCGAGGCTTTGCACCGCCTGGTGGCGATCACCGCGTCATCCGCGTGGCCAGCCGCGAACTCTGCGCGTCTTACTGTCGCACCAACTGGGCCGACTGTGGGAGCTTCATGTTTGTACCCAGTGAGGGCGTCTGCCATGTATACCCCGATGGCGCGTGGGATACGCTGGGTGACTCTCCCACGGGAGGAAGGGCGTACAGGGAGAACGTGCTCGATGAAAGCTCGTGCTACTACTGCTCATAGAGTCTGCAGCGCGTTAGTTTTATATATGTGATGAATAATATCTGTAACCACCCCAAACTCATTCCATCTGAGCTGAGCTGCTGGATCGTTTGTTTAAAAAAACTTTTTAGGTCACGATCAGTGTTAGAACAACTCAACTGAGAGCACTCAGCCGCGTATTTTATCGGACATGTCATCGTCCAGGTAGTCTCATTTCGACCGATGAATTCAAACCGGGCATAACGCACTCATTTAAACATATTAACGTTGTCTATAAGGACCGGGTACCCTGCAGTCACCCGTCAAGGTAACAAATTGCACCAGTACCGGGCCTGGCTGGGGCCGAGTCAGCTGGTGTTCGACCGAAGCTAAAAACCGGTTCGTTTCGTGAAGCTTTGATTCCACTAAACTCCGAGCAAGACACCTGCGGCATTCCTCTTTTTAACAGGGATCTAATAACTCCTAACGAGACTGCTATCGGTTGTTACGGATCACGGATTCTGCGAAGATTCGCCAGGAACTTATAAGCGTGATCGCGGGACTGACTGTGTGGCCTGGTGACGCTTTAGGGGTGTACCGGGGGCTGGCTGTCAAACCTCCGGCCATGGCCGAAGCGGCGGTCAACGAATCACTTGGAACTCACAGGACATGACTCGTACACGGCCGAGAACAAGATGAAATATGACGCCCTCCAGTCCTTTCCACGAAACCTACCGGTACACCAGTTTCGCCACGCGTTGGCATCACAGCCATGGGCTTTGCTAGCCGTTACAGCTGAGAGCCACCTTGTTTCCGCTCCTCTGGGCCAGTGGAAACAGCAGGAAACTTGCGCAAAATGTCATACTCAGGGCCTATGGCATCGGTCTCATAAAACTTCCAGCCACAAGACCGAAAGGACCACAGCCGCCCGCACAGCTATATGTTGTACCTGCACGGTTGCTCGGTTTGGCCAATGTACTGGAGTGGCTACACTGGGTGCACAAGTCGTGCCAGCGGGTTCACATGTCGTGTATAGAACGCGTGGTACTCACAGTGCTTGACTTGGGCTGAGAACTAAATGACGGTGATCATAACAGTCATAAAAAGAATTAATATCAGGTGATATACTGGCTCCGAACTAGTTAATATGGCGGGGTTTCATATTCATAGCTCCTAACTACGCAAGGCAAGCCTCGTATAAGTTCACTCAGGACTAGTCGCGATTGGAAATAATCATTTCAATTCAAGTCAGCGCTACTTATTCGACTCTGTGATGAGCTTCTCCTGGATCATTCCCAAGATAGTGGCAAATTTCCGCAGCTTCATGGAGGCACGCCAGCCTTGCAGATGAAAATGGAACGATGCCATCTTCCCTGCATTCCCACTTTCCGTGCTTTTGTCTGTGGAGTCTTTCTTATGAACAATGATAGAAAGGGGGAGCGGGGAGCTACGGTAATTTACGAACCACTGGCTTCGTGTCGTACAAGGGAGAATCTTCAAGCTTCTTGATAGATGAGATCACCAGGACTGATAATAGTAACCGGCAGGGTAGAGAGTGTATTGCGTGGATTCACAGGGCAAAATTTCCATATATCGAGAGTTATTGACGTAATATTATCAACTATCAAGCGAGGTTCAGACGGCACAATCATCTGGGCAGCCTTGATACGTTGCTGAGATCCTCTCTGTCTCTCCGTGTCTGAAAGAGAAGGACGAAAACCTTTGGGGGCGTCTGCCGCCTACTTTCATCGTGTGGCCAGACGAGGATTTGCTACGCTTCGAACTCCGACTCATCACAGCTCCACGGATTCGTATGTAGATATGCAACGCAACAGATCGGTCTGAACCTCTAACCAAGCACTGTTAATATTTAACCCAGTTATTCCACCAGGCAGAGAACAAATTTGAAGTTAAATACCTAGCCATAAGGGCAAGGACTACCTAGGGAGGGGTTACATGATTATTGGCATACTGTCACCAGGATGGGCCCTGCATCTGTCAAAGCAGAGGAACGGACGATTACCCCCGCGCTCGCTTGTGGCATGACACAAGCAGATGGCTTCCTGTGTCTGTGGCACCACAAACATAACGCGCTGCTTTCGGACGGCAACGACCCTGCTCGACATTCCGTTGTTAGAGTTGGGTTAACGGAGCAGAAACGCCGTTGGCGATGGACTGGAGTCGTACAACTTTTCCTACTCGAAAAGAGCGACTGCCACGAGCGGCTGGGACCGACTGGGGCGCCAAAGGTCTGGAACCTCAGGCGGACAGCGCCCAAAGTCGCCGCGATTCCCGAATCGGGATGAAAATGGGTGCGCTGGCAGGTCTACTAGGGATCGAGCCTTGCCCCATGCTGATACGAAAGCTCTGAGAGATGCTTTTGTTCTCATGGGAACTTCCGAATCGGCGAATGATGGCACCTCGATTTCTTGCCTCCCTTGTCCAGATCGTCACAGGGAGGGCTATATTGCAACAGATATTATGTCGGAAAGACTGGAAAGGAGCCGGTAAGTAGCCCAAGCACGTCGATCCTACCTATCCCATCCAACGATCACCATGATGTTGTTCTCGTACGTCGTCCAATCTTCGGTCTTCGTGGCTGCAGGCGCCACCTGAGAGCCAAGACAAAGGCACACCCCTGGCAGCGCCTCGACAGTCTCTACCTAAGGACCTCCGATGAGAGGTCCTCGGGCCCGCTTGCGGGACTCAAGAACGACGGATGCAACATTCCCGGCATCAAGGCCCGACCATTGTCGTTGTCAACGATGGACACTTTATCTTACCGCACTGCCGTGAGAGCTGGCTGCCATGCTGCCTCTCAGGTCTTTACTTTGCCGCGCAGAGGCTGTGGCTATGTTGTGTGTTTGAGTAGCAGTACGGTCTACTGGACTAATTTTGATATTAAGAGCCCGGCAACCTAGACGACTCCCAGCAACCTGTACGCTGCCATGCTCCAGACCGTGCGTGACAGTGTTCGTAGCGGATACTGGGTTGAATTGGGGGCGATCTATGATTCTGCCAACTGCCATCCTTTCTCATGGGACGACAATGCCCAATGGATCGCTCGCAGATCACACTGGGTAGCTTCCTCAACGGGGTGACAGACATGGCCATTGCGTTGCAGGAGACTAGAAACAACCTCTTTGAAGCCACCAATGTTTACACGAGGACTAGTGGCATATATATGGTAATAGTCTAGGCCATCGCAAGTGGTGGACAGCGATAGTTTCGCTCCTAGACCTTGAGCAATGTCACCGGCCTGTGAACACCTCTTCCTACCACAGAGGCCAACCCCTTCGCAAACCTCAACAAAGTCGCCTTCAGTGGCTCGACCTGAACGAGGGATCCTAAAGCATTGTCGGACTTTTCGTTTTGTGCAGATACATAACAATGAATTACTCTAAAAATACCAACAGGGGCTGAATACGAAAGCCGCGAGACCGGTGTATGCATGCTCGTACCTTGTTGATGCCGGCAAGTCATGCTCCACGATTGTACATAATAGGTCCCTGGAAATAGACAGGTCGGACACGCGAATAGAGCTTTCAGCCAGGCACCGGACCCGATACGGACATACTCACGCCGTTTTGGGTACGACTGGGGCCGGTTGTCGTACTTCCTCGCTCCCAATGGAGTGCAGTGTTTGTTCTGTCCTAAACGTTGAGTCTTTCCACCTCTCTTCGTTGTCATAACATCCTCGTTACCCTGGGTGTGTGTTGGGTTTCATCTGGAATTCTTCCTATTGACGCGCGTGACCGTTGCCCCATGTTATCTCGGTCGTCGTATGGCCGTCGAGGTGTGTGCGCTTACTTCGGTCAGTCAGACGCAGCCCCCCTATCACAATGCATGGCTCGTACATAGAAAACCTTGCTTGCTCCTCGTGTTTGGGGGAGGGGAAGTTGGGAATCGGCACGGAAGCGCCCTTCCGATCAACGATGGTTGGCCGCCCGAACGGCCTGCCTTCGATTTCCGAATGTATCGCTTGCTTCTCGGGCCGAAGTGCCCCTAGACCAATCGAGGATAATCGAGAGGCTGCCAGGCCAAAGCTAGCAGCAGCAGGGATCGGGGAATTTCCTGCAAGCATTGTGTGATGTTGACCAGAGGTATGTAACAAGTGCACTAAAAAAAGGTTCCTTCAAGAAGCCATGCCACTTCCCCATATTCTGCCAAGCCAGACAGAATTGTTACAGATTCGCTCCAACGACCCTTCACCCGTGGTTGAAAGATTCAGGTCGGGCACGCGGGCGTCCAAATACGAGCCAGCCGTGGTACCGGTACTGTGACACATTGCCGTCCATGGAAAGGACACCCAAGGCCATGACTGGACCGCGACTAGTCTCGCTACAAGTGCCACTTAGCGTACCAAGAATCGCCGCTTGCGGTATGCCCGTTGATTGGCGCGCAAGTACGGCGTGGGCTGGCTTACACTTGACGGGAGGGAAGAAGGCTAACCAACGGGCGAGCAGCCAAGCAGCACTTCATCGCTTGTGGCTGTTTACCTGGTTGATGCAAAGCGCTTCTGCTCTTTTTATTTTATTGTTCAGACATGATCACCGTATAAGAATGCGTCACGGGTAGGAAGCGTAGCGTCTGGTGGACGGCGGCCAGCCCCAAGCCGGATCGACGGCTGTGTCCGCCCCAAAGGCTGCTGTTATTGTCGTCTGAAACGGGAGGTGCACGTCTGCACGGCACTCGCGGAACTCGTTGCGAGAAAAGAGAGTAGTGCGTTGCAAAGGACAATTTCCGTCATGATTAAACATGCGTATAGATGAAACGAGTGTTTCGTCCGACGCCACGGTCTGCTGCTGCGTTCTAGAAACGAACAATCTGTCAGGTATGCTAGACCAATGACTCACCATGGCCAGCTATCCTGTTTTGAGCGCAAAGACACACCATGATACATGACTAGTTGGTGGACTAAATGCTGTTGAGAAGTGAGCATCTCCCACATCTACAAAGCACTACCACGAGGGAACAAGACCAAGTGGGCGGCCGCACAGGCCCTAACATTTTTGCCGGAAAAACATTTAAGAGAGCGACGAGCAACTAGTAGTGACTTGCCTCTGCCCCCTTGAGCGGCCGTCGGTATCGCTGCCACTGTTATCTTTGACAAGTGCATTACAGAGAGAGCCCCTGCCCTTAATGGTCCCCGAATACCTCCTTTGCCTTGGCCAGTTTCATGGGCATTATCCGCTCCAATCGGCCAAGCGAGGCTGCGAATGCTGTAATAGGCAACGCGGTGACTCGCTGTAGTGGGATGGACGCGACCGAAAAACTAGCCGGAACTTTGATCCCTGTCTGGCTGGGCTGGTCTCTGGAACCGTTGGAGCACGACCAGAACAGAATCCGCCCCATTCCCGTTTAGCATGGCTCGGCAAGCGCCGTCCCCAGAACTCCCAGCAGCTCCCAAAGCGGCCTTGGTGGATGGCGTGGGAAGTCGAAACGCCGGCGGCACCCACGGTGTAGATAGAGACACCCCTGCCGCCTCGCTGGGCAAAATTCTTCGCAACCAGCTGCTTGAATGTCTTGGTTTACGCCACGTGTTGCCCACTTTGGAGGGTAGGATGCAAGATAAATCACTCGATAGATTGGGTGACGTCTTTACACACGACATCCCGAAGGAGCGTGAGCAACGGGCGGGTACAGGAAGCCTAGAATAAAAAACAGATCAACTTCGCTTCCTTCGCCTCCATATCCTCGCCGTACTCGTATTGCCGGACGGCACCTGTTTCCCAAACGCAACGCCGTTTCAGCGGCTCCATCTCAACATCACATCTTCGTCTGG
>KL659944.1:28874-55502 GCA_000732775.1 Stachybotrys chlorohalonatus IBT 40285 | reverse complement strand
TTAATAAGAATAATAAGAATAAAAGATTAAACCAACCAACCAACCAACCAACCCCCCTCCTAATTAAAATTTAAATAAATAAATAAAAAAGGTTCATTTTTTCTTTTCTTTAAACAAATAAAAATCTCGAAGAAGCCGAGTTCCTTCGTGCTCTGGGCCGAAACTACCTTTAGCCTGCCAAGCAGGGGCTAGGGCGATCGTTAGACAGCAGATGCCTGGTCATAAAATGTCCGTGATATGAAACATGGTCCCGCAGTGCCAGCATGTTCTTCCCACAGGCCAGAAGCGGCTTTGCCAGCGGCTGGGTGAGTGGACTGCACTGTCACATGTTGAGCTGGTCCCGAAGGGGTTGAAACAAAATCATCGTGGCCCAAGGAACAGGCCATGGACATCTATCCGGTAGCATCCTGCTAGGTCCGGGAAAGCCTCTGACTGCCTCTTACAGGCTTCGGAGGCGCACATGCCTCTGCCACGGCCAGGGGTGCGCAAGCTGCCAGACTCCAAAGCCACACCGCGCATCTGGCAGCCATGTGTGCTCCTGCAACATCCAATGCGGAGCAAGCATCACTCCCCTGCCGGTCCCTTAGTTCCGATTGGTGCCTATCCTCCATCTGCTTCTTAGTCATGTCTTCATCAGCAGCCCTAGACCCGTCAGGTGGCTGATCTGTAACCCACCTCCGCCTTTCCGTCCGCCCTAGTCGCCTTGGCTTGGGGTACGAATGAAACGGAAATTCGGACACCGATGGAGCAAATCATCGTCCAGACTCGGACTTTTGGGATGATGCTGTGGCACCTGGGTCGATGAGACATGCTTCTTCTCTGGATATAAGTGGGAGACGGATAAGGGCCACACGCCTACGACAATGCCTCTACTAACACGGTGTCCTTCGCGTGTACCATGGCTAGCTATATATACATAATAGGAAGAAGGCATGAAAAAGAGCCCATTTGCCGCATTCACTTCCGTGCTCGCCGGAGATCCACTCGGCGGCCCTTTTCGTTGCAATGTACGGGAGATCATCTTGAGCCCGCATGAGTAGACCAAGAGGCCGCCTTGTTGAGCGTCTGGAATACACAAGCGGTGGTTGTTTGCCTGCCGCAGTCTGTCGCCATATAGAGACGGAAATCGCGGGCATGGCGAGCAGTGCAGGCGCGAGTGCAGACCCGACGACGCCGGGCTTCTGGATGGGGGTGGGGACGCCTGTGATGGGAGTGGTGATAACAGCGATGGAGGTTGCAATGACAGTGGCAGCCTTAGCGGAGGAATCACCCCCGTCAGGTTCGTCCTAGCCAGAAGCCTCAACGGAATACTCGTCCGTCGGTACTGTTGCCGCCACCACCAGACCAAACGACCGCACCGGGGATAGGGTCCTCTTTGTAGCTACTCCAGATGCTAAACTTGAAGCTGGGGTTGACCTGCTTGTAACCACGAGGGATCTTGATGACAGGGCCACAGTTGCAACTGCCACCGCCGACAGCCTTGTCCCGGGACTAGTGGCGATACATATGATCATGACTTATCTGGATATAGCATGGACTCAATAGAAGTCACCTACATGTAGTAGGACTCGGTCTGGCTGACGTGAGCATCACAGACACTAATAAGCTCACGACGGGTCAGGTGCCCGCTGTCAGGAATATAGGAGGGCATGGTGAACTCGGTGAAGTCCTTATCCTGGTTGCGCCAAGCATCCTTGATGAAGTCGCAGTTCTTGTTGCAAAAGCTCTCCTCGTATACTCTGAACTAGTCGCCGTCACCCTCCTAGGTTGGCCGTGCTGGGGGCCCTGGGCTTGTAAACCAGGTCGAGGTGCCGTATTGTGACACCGGCCGCCAGTTTCATGGCCACCTTGGAGCAGGCCTTGATCTCGGCGGTTCCGGTGCTGGAGAAGTTAAAGAATCCCTTGTTGCAACAGCAATCCATCAAGATCCTGCGTAATTTCATCTCGAATGTTCATCTACTTGGTGGGGCTGTATCTGGCCTGGCGTTTGTTGGGGATATAGTCGAGGCCCTTGGTCTTGGTGCCATCGATGATGAGCCTGGCAAAGGAGCAGTGTGTGACGGCAGCGATGAGAACAGTGAACTTCAATGTGAAGGAACGGTAGGATGATGTCGGATCAAATGAATGGACAGGTTTGTGAATAAACATGATGAGCAAAGCCTCATTTTGATCAAGAACTTGGAGAAAAGAATAAGAAATAGACACTGAAGTGAATCCATGAAACGAAGGTATTAGTGAATGAAGAAAAGCACCATGCTGAGGGCTGAGCCAGGACCATCCCGGGCATGTTCGAGGTCGTTGTCGACGCCTCCGATACGCCAAGCCACGACGGTGGAAACACGCAAAAGTGAGGCGGTTCGATGTGCACATAGTCTGCTTGGATCAAGCATCCGCTGCCAGCATCGGGATTCCGATGCCACTTTGAGATCTCATGCAGCCGACCGAGGAATCAATCCATCCTTGTGAGCCACTTTGCTAAGGCGGGAAACCAACGGCTAGCCGCCCGACGGGGCCTAGTCCGGTGAAGAGAATAGATGAAAAGTTGTGGCATGTTACCGTCATCTCATTTCCTCGATTATATGAACTGGTGGCGGTGTGCCCGGATCTCTTTATTGCCAACCTCATACAAAAGTACTTATTCCTGACGGCTATTTTATATTTGCAAAGCCTCGAACCAACGACCCGATGATGCCGTTATTACTTTCTACATAGGGACCTCACCTAACCTCAACCCATCTGTCACCATCCATCATGCTGCAAGGACAGGGGACCAGAGACACGAAGGGGGGGGAAGGGGCCAGGCCGTTAGATCGCCACAAGCTCGAATCTAGGGGCACACCCCTCCCCCTCTCCTTCACCCCTACCCCTCCTACCCCTGGCAGATGTTTCGGCAACACAAAAGCCAAGACATGTTCCCCCATGGCTATAGCAGAAATTGTACCCAATGCTTATTTCCTCTTGTTAGTGCCCCTACCCATCGGTCTCGGCCTCGGCCCCGGCCGCCGTCTCCAACGCCTCCAGAGGCTCCTACATAGGGCAAACCAGGCCCAGGCAGGCCACTCGGCCGCGGCCCTGAACCGAGATGATAACTTCCGCCGTCTGCCCGCCCACCCCCAGAGCCCAGAGGACCCTCCTGCCTAGTGAATCCCAGTACCAGGAACCAGTAAGACCAGTGGTAATAGCTGCCGGTGGTGCTGGTGCGCTGGTGCTGGTGCCGAACCGGAATGACGCAGGCTCTGCTTGCCTGCTTACCCCCTTGCTCCGCCCGTGTGCTTGCTGCCGTGCCGTTCGTTGCGTGCGCCGCCCCCTAACTACACCTGTCTACGTACCCAAAAGCCATGTCGGCTAGCGACGACACGGCGACGAAGACGACGACAGCAACGACCACGACTTCTGTTACGGTGTCGGCCGCGAGCACGGCGGCGGCCACCTCGACGTCCCCTTCCTCCAGCGAGGGCCCCGTAAGCATCTGGAACTGCCTCAGCTGCAAGCGCCGCAAGGTCCGCTGTGACCGGAAGAAGCCGTGTACCAACTGTGCCCGGACCGCCTCCAACTGCGTCTATCCAACCTCTGGACGGCTGCCGCGACGGCCTCAGCACGTCTCGTCGTCGGACGCTCCGCCGTCGAACCAGCAGCCAGCTAGTCAAGCAGACCTCCTGTCGCGCGTAAAGCGTGTCGAGGGCTTACTCAACTCTTACAATGCGCAGCTCGGAGGACGCCTGGGTCAGGCGACTTGGAATGGTGCAGCTGAGGGCAGCAGCATTAACGTGGATCAATTTGACGCGGCTAGCCAGACCTCCAGAGACGAAGCGTCTCGGGACGACTCGTTACCGACTCCAACACCGATCCACCAGCAGTCCTTCGCAAACAACGCCAACGGGGCGGCTGCCCACGAGGTGAACCCGTATTCTCTCACCAGCGCGGAGATCTTGGACACGATACGGCACGAGGTCCAGCAGCCCAACCCTGTCCAGTCCTTCAGACGGACTTTGATTTTGGATCGTTGCTGATCGAGCTTTAGGTCCGGTTACTTCGCGAGGGTCTCCAGCATAGCGAGCATGCAACGACAGATTCAGGCGAGGCGACTCCCTCCGCATCAAATCCGACTGATTCAACCGCCCATGCATCCACGTTTCTCTTCCACCCGCCAGTACCGCATTGGGAACCTACCTCGCATGATCTGTCTCCTTTGCCATCCCAAATGCTTTTCATCTGGGAAACATTTGTACAAAATGTCGACCCCTTCCTCAAGGTTCTGCACGTCCCCAGTACAGAGAGGGGACTGAGAGCAAAGAAGTTTAGCATGAGGGATATGGACCCATCGACACGGGCACTGATGAGCTGTATATCGTACGCAGCCGTGACGACTTTAACGGAAGAGGAGGTGGGTTTCTTTCCTCGAGAGGAGTGTGCTGGGATGACGGCTAATCTGGCATAGATTCGACTCAACTTTGACGCAGACGAGATAACACTCAAAGCACGCTTCCGGAAAGGGGCCGAGTGTGCTCTAGCTGCTGCAGACTTTGTCACCACCACAGAGCTTATGACCATCCAGGCGGCCACCATTTTCCTCAGTGTCCTCAACTCTGAAAAATCATCGCGCTATGTGTGGTCCTTGACTGGTGTCCTAGTCCGCATCGCCGCCTCTCTGGGTCTGCACATAGATGGCTCACAAACCCCGGGCATAGGACCGTTTGAAACAGAAATCAGGCGCAGAGTATGGTGGCACATATGCTTCCTCGATATGCGGGCAGAGGATAGCCGGGTGCACGATGTTCTAATCACAGATTCAATGTTTAATACCCAAAGTCCCAACAACGTCAACGACACAGACATTTACCCCGAGATGATCGGACCTGTGCGGTCAGTCGAGGGCACCACGGACTCGTCTATCTGTCTTGTTCGCTGCAAGGCGTGGCATTTGGCTCGGATCATGCGGCGGAAGAACAACGACCTGAGCCCAGAGCTCAAAATTGAGGCAATACAGATCTTCAGGAGAAGCATCGTTCAAGAGCAATACGTCATACCCGGCCGAGACCCAGAAGCGTTCACGTTCCTAAGAGCCTTGACCGGAATCGTGGCAGATCGATTCGAGCTCATGGTGCTGACCCAGCGCTTGCTCGCGGAGAAGCAAGAACCTTCGATGCAGCAGGAGACGTTCGGCATTGCTGTCCGAATCCTCGAGCAGACCAACATGATGAGACAGCACATGACGCGATGGACTTGGATTGTTCGAAACTTTATACACTGGCAACCTCTCAGAATAGTGCTGAGCCATATTGGTACGGTACCTTGGGACGGTTCCTCTGAAAAGACGTGGATGGCAGTTGGGCAAATACTCGACAGCATGCACGAAAACCTGAACGACGAGCCGTTGTGGAAGCCCCTGCAAAGTCTGATTACCAAGGTGGGACGGCACCGTATGGCCCATCTACACTCTGGAGGTGCTCCCACAGATTCCAACTTGACAAGCTCCGAACTCTGGGGCTCCGAGTCCCCCTCGCCCAATCTCCGTGCCTACCAAGACGATGCAGCTCCGTCCGTCGGGTCTTCCGACGGCTCCAAACGTTCCGACCGCCCAAGCGCTTACGAGGGTGGGATTGCGAATCGGAATACTCCTTGTTTCACCCAGAGCCGAGGCTACGAGCCGTTGCCGAACAACCACGCACGGAACCTCGACCCGTCCGGACACAGGGTCGAAGCGCACGCGAACATGGCGCAGGGCCACTTCATCGTGGAACACCCCTACGGCGAGAACCGTGACCAGATGGACTGGTCCAGTTGGAACATGAGGGTGATGGAGCAGGATCAGTGGACCTTTTGGGGCATGCCGAAGCAGCAATAGAGTAAAGAGCGTGTGTATGAAACGGATGGGGAGAATAATGGGTGCTACTTCATGGCTGGCTATAGAGGGACCTTGTCGGCAACACGATATCAAACGAGTGAAGCACGGTCAGCTTAGATAGCTGACTTAATCCAATTTTGAGCAACACACCTCTCCATGTTGCCGGAGATTTGCTGTCGTCTAACCTAGGCAGTTTTTCGCAACAAAGGCTGAGCGCACAAGGTACTGTCATCATATGATAGGGCGATATTAATCCCTGTTGGCCCTGGTGAGCCTCTGTCAGACCTAAACCAGTTCAGGTAGCTTGCTTGCACGTGCACTACAACCCGGTTGGACGATTCTCTGCTCTGATAGGTTCCTTGTTCTCCCGCAAGGTCACGTAGAGTATTGAGCTCTTCATGGTCGAGACTACCATGACGAGTGATGGGATGCATGCCCCCGAGATAGAAAGTGACTGTGGCCGGGACACGGCGGCCTTGCCGACTTAACACGAAGATTACATCGCCTGCTGGAACCCGATACTGTCGATCAGCTCCTCGTCCGTCACTTAGCTCCACCACAAAGCCATCAATTATTGACCTCTAGAGGTTTCGGAGCAGATCCAAGTAGCCGCAGGGTTCTGTTCTGATCCGTTTACCGGGATATGTTTGACAACTGGCCCCTCGTACAGACGCCACAAGAGAAAAAGAAGAGGCAAAAGAGTCATCTGGAAACACTGACTACCCCCCTAGACCCTGCTGAGTAAATTCCTACTGAGTTCCCCGTGCCGCAACATGCACTGTTGGTTCTCATCCAGCGTTGTGCATCTCAATGTATGTCAAATCGTCAGGATTGTAATTCTCAACTCGTTTCAGATGATCCATCCTGATTGCGATTCATTGCCAATGATTCTATTGGGCTGGTGAGCAGCAAGGGGTGGCCCATTACACCCCGCTGCGCCACCCGCAGTCATTGTTGAGGCAGACATAGCAACAGTACTGGCATAATTAAGGATAGTGTTGAGTCTCAGGAGACAGAAGTGCTGTATAACGTCTTTCCTAGATGTTTCATGACACCGTAGTCATTGCGCGAGCCGCAGCCCTGGATTATTTGTGGATCGACACTCTCTGTATCATATGAGGGGGTCTTGCCTACTGGGATGCGGAAACAGGCACCATGTCGTGCGTTTCTGGTGGAACATCACTGGACATTTCTGCTTCCCCGGCTAAAGAGGGTAATGGCGGCTGCTTTCTACAGCCTGGACCAGCTAGTGGTGTGTTTCAAGCCGAATTGATGAGCCATGGTCAAAAGGAACACCTAGCTTTATCAAAGAGGACCTATACGGCCAAGCAACTACTCAATCGCGTCTAGCAAGCAGGCTTTGACCATACAGGAAAGAATCCTCTCGTCACGGACATTGCAATTCGAAACAAAATCCGGTCTGGGAATGTAGGACAACAATGACCTCTGCATCTCTTCCGTTTGGGTAATCGTCTCACTTCCTCCTCATGTTTTAGTCTGAAGGCCTTTTAATGATACAGACCGAGAATGATATTCGCTTCGAGGCCGGCGGAAATCTATTAGAGATTTGTAATCCGCATGCCACTTCAGTGTGTCAAGTGACAAGCTAGTGGCCTTTTTGGCATCGCCAAAGCTGTCCATGCAGAATGTCGAGGGGATACATCGCAGGGCTCTGGAGGAATGAGATGGAAGCCAATCTGTGTTGTGCGGCACATGACTCTTGGGGCCGGCCGACTTATCGAACACCTTCATGGGCATGGGGAGTCACTGATGGCTGGGCCGGAACTCGGAGTCGAAATCTACTCAGGGACTTATACACGCGTGTGCGCGATATGCAGGTCTACACCGGCGCCAAACCGTACGGCGCTGTTTCGGGGCGGTTTCTTCGTCTTGACTGCCTTGGAATGTTTGTTGGACGCGTTATAGATGAGATGGATGCACGAAATACCATGAATTCCGGTGTTCGGTATCATCATCACGTGCCCGGGCTCTTCTTATTGGTGCCGACATTCACGATATCATCATGAATCCAGACTCCACGGAAATCCTAGACGGCGCCACGGTCGGACAGCATGTATTCCTTCTTCCAATCCACTCAGGTCTTTCCAGTAATAGTACAGGACATAGCGAGGAAGAGAAACTTCATCACAAAGCAATCTTCGGACTAGTCCTTCGTAAACCAAATTCGCAGCATAGGGAGTTTAGCCGCATCAGTTTATCCAGATTTCAGTACGCACGTGAGTGGGTGTGCAAGTGCATAACGGATGAGTATCATTTGTTTCCTCAGTTTCTTGACAGCCTCTGGAAACACATACACGGGAAGTTGCTACCAAGTGGTGGGTGTATCCGGGAATGCAGACGAGGATTGGTTCAATGCCCAGATTGTGTGAAGCAAGATAGGAATTCACAGCTTGTATTTCAGTGGTGTCATTCGAATATTGAGGCTTAATATACTGCCAGAAGAACTTTTACAAGGAGCGGTGAGCTGAGTCTCAAGCAGACTAACGGCAGACAGGATGTGCGACATGCTCATTGTTGCCGCGAAGTTTAATTTCGGTTCTGGTTTTTGCGAAGCAATGCTATGCAAATTTTCTCAGGTCTAGATACAGCGGACTAGTTAACACTGACTACTTGAGGAGAGTTGTGGGCAACAAGTGGAGGAGTGGGGAGGTAGTTCAGAAGACGGTGAGTAGAATCTCCTGCAAGACTTCCTAGAATTTTGATACTGCTCCTATGGACGAACCTAACGTGTCAGTAGTTGGCATATACCAAAATATGTTTTGTCTGCTTTCTCACCATTTACATTACACCTCATAAAGCTTAAAACTACACATTGTTCCTCATTATTTTGCTATCTCCTAACCCTTGTGATGGCGAGGCAAATCAAGGCAGGCCACAGGCTATTTTAGCAGACGTCCTGCGTTGATCAAATCCCTTCATTCTTGATGCTTGAATTTACGATTGAAACTCTCTTACTTTATGATTGAGTGCATCCTCAGAATCACGTTGGGTATTGGCATCATATGGGTCAGCCTGCAATCTTCCATACAGTCCTAAGATCATCACCCCAAGAATGCGCGCTAATCCGGGTCAATGTGAGCTTCATGGCAGTAGAGCCGGAATGGGAAGCTCTGACCGACTTCATCGAGTTTTACCAGGAAGATTATTGGAGAACCGCGCAAATCATTGGGCAAATTGCATAAATCTCTTCATCAGGATACTCTGGTATGTATAGTTGACATCCTTACGGTCGTTTCACGTACTGTCCTTCTTGTTGACTGATTTCCATAGAAGGGGCATTAGAAGAGGGCCTTCTCAATATTTTAAGGCTTGGATCGAGAGTTTCATCAGTGTGCTTCTTATTGGGACGACCCATGGTAGTGTGTAGCGCCGAAAATGAGTAAAGGTGAAGACACACAACAATAAAATGGGCCATGCAGGATTGGTAGGAAGGTTTTTCATTACGGTTATTGCGATGTCAATGGCTACTTATACAACAGACTTGTCCTTATATATCATCTCGTACAGTCGGCAGGTCATGTTGATTGCCTCATCTCAGTTTCCGCTTGTCAGTCTATGATGAAGAAAAGAAAGATGCGATGGTTGACTTATTGTACCTTCGCGCCACTTCGCTTTGTTCTTTCCCTTAACATTCATGAGCCAACAGATTTGGTTTGATATTGTCACCTCCCGGAATTGTATACACGTGTGAGGTGAGAGAAAGTGACTGAAGACTATGTTCGGGAGCTTGTGTGTCTCAACGAAATCACTAAATCCTCGCCAACGAGTTGTCTACTCAGACCATGTTCTGCCCACCAATTGTGAAGAGCAACAGGGCAACACTCCCGCAAATAGTCGTCCCCAACACTGCCCACATAGGCCGCCATCCTTGAGCAGCCGAACTATCATCATCCGAACCTGCACCACCTGGCGATTCATCCTCCGTCGTTTCGTCCGCTGGTTCGGGGACAGCCCACCAGCGCCCAATGTCGCCTTGCTCCCACAGCAGTGTGCTGCCGTTTGTAAACGTAAACCGAGGTAGCGCGTTGGTCTCGGGATCTGTTAGACTGATGGCGGAAAACCTGCCCTGTGAGTTGCTCGGCGCCACTTCTTCGTGGTCGCCGTCAACGCGGCGACCGCTGAAAGCGAGCGAGATGTTGCCTCGTGCCGGGTCATCGATGGTGGACAATGTTTGTGCTGTAGAGTTCGTGAAGTTGAGCTCGTAGGAGAAGATGGTCCAGTCACGCCTGTTTCCATTCAGAGTTGCGCTTACTGGTTGGTGACGTGTCTACCTACCAGAAAAATTGTACGGTGTCGACGCAGTCTTTTTCCAAAGAATAATTGTCCGGCATCCGGAAGTCAAACATATTACCGCAGCTGTTGTTGTTCGGCACCCACGTTGACTCGTCTCCAGTTATGGAATAGTAGGTTCCAGTATCTTCCTCGCTCAATACTTCTTCTCCTACTCTTTGGACCGAGGCCTGGGTGAGGTTCACGTACGGAGATCCAACAAAGGTTCACGACGACAGCGCCAATTCGGCGGCACAAGGGTATCCGTCACGACAAACATAGCGTGTCGTCGCAAAGCCTAAATCATAAATCACTTCGTGCCAATACGCGCCCCAGTAGTTGTAACAGTGGTCATATCCCGACTCCCTGCTTGTCCAGGTCGGCTCACTGCCCAGCGGGTCTCCCTGTATACCGACACGCGACAGTTCAAGATAGAAGGGGTTAAGGTCCCATGGAGGTGTGACGCCTACGCGTAGTGATACATTGGCCAGGTTTGAGAAGTAATAAACGCCATCGTCACCGCAGCGCGATTGTTCGATGTGAGGATGTTTGATAGAACCGGAAATGGTGCCGTTGTAGAAGATGAATTGCAGGCCAGCGTACGTGGTCGAAACATCGTAGGCTACGGCTGGCGCCAAGTCAACCAGGCTGAGGATAGCCAAGGCGAGGGTCCAGTGTAGCCTCAGAATGCGACACGGTGCCTTGCGGACGTTGATCACGACGTGGGATAGCTGTGAAGCAAGTCCAAAAAGTTGGGCCGCAGTAGGGCGTGGTTCGAGAGGCCATGGATCGCAATCCCTGTTACAAACATAATCATGTGTCATGGCAGCCAGGCCTGTCCTCCTTTCCTGACTCTTTGAATAGCGACCTATGCAAATTGCGGTCAAACAACAACATTCCGTCAACTAGCAGCTCATGTCCCTCTCGGCCAACGCTCTATGCGAGGCTACCGCTCGTCACATATCTCTTGAGGATGTCGCATAGTCGCCGCTTTAGTCTTAATTACACAAGCAATCTTGAGCACTGCCCGACTTCCTGTTGTAATTTGAATGAATCATGACTACTATTATATTACCTCACACTCCTTATTTGGCTCTGCAACGACGGCGAAGCAGCTCCAGGCTGCAATATAGAACTCTGTAAAATATTGTACTGGTTTTGAAACATAACCACTTGTAGAATTCTTATGTTATGTCGAATGTCCCTGCTGCCTACGTTTCCTACGTTTCCCACATCTTCAATTCTTCACCATGAGAATCCCACGTGAATATTCACGCACCTAGCTTTTCTCGTTCAGGGCCAGTTGCACGCTATGCCGTAAGGGCTTTGCACTGTTCTGCTGAAAGGTTGACTCCCCAAGCCACTTGATGCTGACATGCAGTACCACGGTACCGTCAAGCACTTGAGTTTCTGCTCTATCAGTGGCATATTCATATGACCCTTCATCAAACCAAGAAACTTGATTTTCATCGTCGTGAAACATGTCATTGGAGTCATCGCGGATCCAGACGTGGCATCGAGGTTGTTTGAATATCCTCTCAGCAGCTCCGACGACGGCTATATGGAATTTTAGTGACAGCGGCCAATCTCTCCACTTATCTTTTTGCTTGATGAAGTCGGTGGGGGAGATGTTACATGACTGCGACATATTTCTCCGATCTCTGCGCCTGAAATTGAAGTCGGACATGATGGAGCCGAAATTATGTGGCAGCATTCGACGTTGATCAAGCTGCCCGCCCTGCTTCTGGTCCAAAAAGTTGATGCTCGCCGGGAAAGCAGCGGCGTACGTCATGAGAAGATTCTTGTTTTCTAACGATGTCAAGACGACTTCGAGGACCTTAGGTGTCTGGTAGCCCCATGGTTCCATCGACCCGTTCCGTTGATGGCTGATGGTGAAATAGATCTCGAGGATGCCGAATTTTGCCAGTGTTTCATTCCCCACCAGCACAACCTTAGATTTCTCTGCTGTTCCATACGTCACGAAGCCCCTGTTGCTGCTCTGGACAATCGGAATACAAACATAGCTTTCGTGGTGAACATACTCTGTCCAGAGAAGCAGAGTGTCTTCAGCAATGCCAGGCATTACCCCCGCTTGCTGGGCAAACAAATACCTGCGCTCGCAGGCCACGACTCGTGAGTTGAGGTGGGTATCTGGTAACAAGAGACAAGGGCGCAACTCCGGTAAAGTTTTGGCGAACAGCATAAAATGGTTTCATATCTTCGTAATAGCAGATATCTCCGTCCATCGTCAATGGTCCTCCTCTTGAAAAACACGAAGGGCTATTTGTGAGGACAGGCCACGAGCGCCCCCACGGGTTGTACGGCCCGTGGGACCAGATGAGAAAGGAGTAGCCTTCTATCCGTTGCAGGATCTCATACTGTAGACGCAGAAAGGCCTTTCCCCCTCTCCGTAGACCAACGGCATATGAATATCGAAGATGCCGAGCAAGCAATAGGCCTCGTCTTCCACCCTTTGCGTCTTCCTGTCAGCCGCCCACGACATCCTCTGGGCAACCGAATAGCTGTCCAATTCTCTATCCAAGAGAGCTTGTGACGGAATTGACGTGACCCTCGTGATGACGGACTGCAAGCTCCATTTCGTGCCAACTTGGGACCAGTCCCAAGCGTAGAACTCAACTTTGGGAGGGGCAATCAGCTCTTGCAAACACCACCCGCGTGTGAACCAACGTGCTTTCTCAAATCTTTCCACATCAATATGAGGACTTCTGGGAGGGACGTCTTCAAGGTATACGTAACACACGGCAGAGCAGCGGTACCGAGCGTACATGGAGTTGATGGCTTCGGACAGCTCGGCGCTGTCGGTCTTGTCGATGCAGCAGGTGTCAATCCATACCCAGTCAATATCATCTTTATTGGCCTGCTCGCAACAGCCTTTGACCTTGAGGAATCCTTTTTTGGTCTCGCGGGCGTCGCTGACGAAGTCTTGTAGAGTCAATTCTTCCTCGGCCCAAGTGTGGGATAGGATCGCGTACGTCAATGTGGCTTCATAATCCACATCAAGGGTCACGGTAGACAGCTCGTATGTGTGCACATTAATTAAGCGCATTTCCGGATGATGACAGCAAAAGTATAGGATGGTTGGTGAATGTCAAGAAGCAATGTCGTGGCCCGGAAAGATCAATGTCGACCACTTTGCATGGGAGGGGTGATGCTGATGCATGAGCTGAATACTACCAGGGATTGGCACATGACCTCCCAAGATAAAGTGCTACAAGTTTGTCACACCAGCCGCATCCGCTAGGAATCCAACAATATTAGAGAAGAGTTGGTCGGCCCCTCCCATTTTCAGTTCCAAGTTAATGATCAGCGATAAGCGTCGATAGCCAATATTACAATGCTCTCAATCTAGGCTATCAGACGAAGCCATTCTTGTCCCAAACTTCTTGGTGGCCCACCCCGGACTGAAATCCGGGGTAGAGGTGTAATGCTGGGTATGGGTGTGGGATGAAACTAGAAGTCCTGTGATAACATTTCCATCCGTTTTACGCCAGTTCAGATAGTCCACATTGGACGCTACCCTATATAAAACAACACCTGCACCCTATGGCCCATAGATGCGTCTTCTTGGCGGGTATTACAGCATATAACCTCCACCTCGATTTTCTTTTTCCCTGCGTAATAGCGATCCTTTACATTCAGACCGTAATGCTCGGGTTATGCACCCCGCAGATGCTGTCCCAGCAGGCTCTTCTTGTGTAAAACTTGCCACAGGAAACCCACTTGGTGTGCTGATGCTTGCTCCTCTTGGATTTAGTTTCACGACTCACATTGAGCCCTTTTGATATTATATTATTGGGTTGATCCTGTCATTTCAGTCATGCGGACGTTATCCGGAATCCAGTCCATGGTAAGAAGCATCTGAAGGTCTCTAAGAGCACAGTAGGAAGCAAGAACGAGCTTTTCTTGATCGGGGCGTCGATGGGTTTGAGTCATTGTTGCGCTGCTTTGGTGTATTGTGCGATGTGTTGATGGCGTTCCCTCCGCAGTGGTCTGGCAATTTTTAATTGTTAATCGTACTTTTCTAGTCCATCCAGACTTCGGTCTTCAGTAGCCTATATATCAATTTGGCTTCCCAGCTATGCATGGGGTGGTGCGGCGGGTGGTTGACCAGCGCTCAGCAACCCTAGGTCATTAGATAGCTTGGTGATCGGGACGGGGCTTCACAGAAGGTGAAGAGACACATCTGCGAGCTTAGTACCATTCACTGCCCAGTATTGATCAGAGATTAGAGCAGAATATTCTGAATGCTCCAGAGTCTCATAGCTAGGCTCTGCATGTCTCGAGGCTGACCGCCACGAGAAGAGGCATGTCATTTCTACGGGCTAGGGCGACTGACAAAGGGCCTTCAAATGAATGGTTTGGAGGCTCGTGTCCACCTGCTTTAGACCCCACAGCCACCTGATTAAGGGTTATGCTTGGCTAGGGCTGTTTCTGTCTCGCCCCGGTCCGTGATCCGCCCAACCTCGTAAAAGCGCCTTGGCAAATGCATTCTCCCATGACAAACACGATAAATCGCATGCGAGAACGGAACAAAGAGAGTCATGAGCTTCTCTGTCTGCTGGTCCCACAAGGACTTGGCCACGGCGCAAATCTGGGAAACAGCCAGCAACTAAGACAGTAAACGCATTCACACGACACACCTCAGACAAAAGCCACGACGGCAAAGGCAATACGAGCCGAGCGAGCGCAAGGACCCCTAATAAAAGCACGCTCGGAATACGAGCCATGTCAGACTAGGGGACCGTCCCATCAGCCGCATGTTCCTCGCATGCGCGCTAAAGGTCCCAAATACGACATGCAGCACACGGCCAAAATGTGTCATCACGAGAGCGCCCAGACCGTCCATTCTCTTCAGCATGAAGAAAAAGCTTGGCCTCCCCCCCCATTTTCTGACGAGCCCGTCTGGTGATGTGACGTCCGTCTTTAAGCACTGTTTCTTTCTCTACATTCGTTCCGCATAATCTCTGGGTTTCCTTGTCTCTTCTGTTGCCTCTCATAATACCCTAATACACGGCCGTTCGTCGCTTAGCATCATGCGTCCAGCGTTGTCAATTTTTGCTGTTTTACCGCTCATCTCCAATGTCGCTGCGAGGATAAGATACCTGGTCCGATTCGCCGAACAGGATTGCTAAAAGGCATGCGCTAATACTGTGTAAAGGGTGTTGGGATTGCGGGCATCGACTTTGGCTGCGACATTGATGGCAGCTGTCCGCTCGACACCGTCCAGGTGCCCTTGTCTGAACATGGGGGTCCGGATGGCGCCGGCCAGATGAGGCATTGGGCCGAGGCCTACGATATGAACATGTTTCGATTGTGTGCGTTGCGCTCCAACGCCATCGTCTTCCGACGATTCCTGTACTGACGAGGACGGGGTAGCGTCAACATGGCAATACCTGCTCAACGACAACCTTGGCGGCAGACTGGACGAGGAGAATTTTGGCATCTTCGACGAGCTCATGCAAGCCTGTCTCGACACGGGCGCATACTGCATCATCGACGTCCACAACTTTGCCCGCTACGACGGCGGAGTGATCGCCCAAGGCGGCCCGACCGACGCCGTCTTCACCTCCCTCCTGACCCAGCTGGCCCGGTTCTACGCCGACAACGATAGGGTGGCCTTTGGTATCATGAATGAGCCGCACGGCCTCGAGGTGGTGCGCTGGGCGCAGACGTGCCAGGCCGCCGTGACGGCCATCCGCGAGGCCGGCGCCACCGACCACCTGATTCTGCTGCCCGGCACCAACTTCACGAATGTCGAGACCTTCATGATCACGGGCAGTGCGGATGCGCTGCACGAGATTACCAACCCGGATGGCAGCAGGGACGGCCTGTACTTTGACCTGCACAAGTATCTGGATGAGAATAACTCGGGGACGCACGAGGAGTGCACGACGGACAACGTGGAGGCGTTCCGGAACATGGCGGAGTGGTTGAGGGAGCACGATCGCAAGGCCATCATTTCCGAGTCGGGCGCCTCCATGGATCCAACGGCAAGCCCACCCATCTCGACCAGTCTTTGCCCGTAGACTTGCAAGCTGACGTTGGGGTAGTGCTTCGAGATGTTCTGCGCCCAAAACACCTTCATCGCGCGCAACACGGACGTCTTCGAAGGCTTCATCGGCTGGGGCGCAGGCGCGTTCGCCGAGGACTACATCATGAGCCTGACACCGGAAAGCCACGGCGACGGCACCTTCACCGACAACAGGCTGATGACGGAGTGCATAGTCGGGCCGTTTGTGGACAACGCCGAAGAGAACGAGGAGGGGACGGAGAGCTCGAGCTCCAGACGGCCTGCGTCGACGAGGACAACGAGCGTGAACGCCAGCACCAGCACCCGCGCGAGCTCCGCCGAGACGACGACGACTGAGCCGGAGACGACGACGACGAGCGAGGCGGAGACGGTAGAAACGGGTGAGCGGGTGAGCGCAGAAGACAACGATTCGGCGGCGGGGTTGCTGTCAGTCGAGGGATGGACAGTGGCTGTGGCCTTGGCGGCGGCACTTTGTTTGCATGCATAATAGCGACACCTTGCAGCGTTTTGTCCGTGGTGAATATTTGCGCATATAGAAGTCCATAGCAAGATACATAATCCGTTTAATCACACCCCGTCTAAACGCCGTCCCTGCTTTACCCTGTCATATGCGCCGTGTATACTTATTCCCAGTTGCCCGCAATCGTCATGCTGTGATCTACCCGTCTACTTAGTTCGGCTGAGGATGCAGATTGTCAATCAGGGCTTCCGCTTTATCCACGCCCACGAACTTCCACGCGCCCGCCGTCCTCTTTATGTCGAAGCCCCTCCATAGCTCGTCCGGGATTTGCCGCAGCATATATCTTGCCTCTTCGTCGCCTTCTTGCCACCTGAAGAAAACGGTTTGCCACTCTCGGCCCTCCTGTTGCTCCAGCTTTCTGAGCTCTCGCTGCTTTTCCTCAATCGTGTTCTTGCACGATGCCACCATCTCGACGTCGGCCTTGCGGATGCCGTCCACCACTTTGCTCCATGCCCGGCGCGACTCCGAGGGGCTTTGCGCGTCGATGGGCGGCACGCGCAGAGGTGTGCGCGGGATGCTGTCCACCATGAACTCTTCGACGAAGTCGCCCTTTGCATCCTTGATGGAGATGTGGCCGTTCCATTGACCTTTGATCTCGTAGAGTATGGTTTTCGGATCGGACTCGTGGTAAAGCTCGGCGGCGACGCGGTTCTTGCCCGACAGGCTTAGGCGGCCCTTGCCGTTGAAATCGATCTTGGTGACGTAGCCGCTCGAGCTGCTGATGTAGCAGGGTCCCTCGAGCTCGGGGTACGGCTGGCCGAGGGCGATGCCCCGGACGTTGAGGATGGGCATGGTCATGAGGTGCTGCTCGTTGTGTTTGGCGTCGGTGACGACGGCGTAGCCGGGCTGCTTGACAGTGACGCCGCTCATGGGGCTGAAGGTGGTTTCCTGCGCGACGAAGCCCGTCGACGAGATGCCGTGGGCGGGGTTGTACATGGACACGGCGGTGACGGGCGGGTGGTGGGAGACCTGCTCGGCCACCAGGCGCGTGACGCCCTCGTCGCCGACAAATTCGCCCAGGAACAGCTCGCCCAGGAAGGGGTTCAGCGGCTTCTTGGCGGCATCGCGCGAGCCCTCGCCGACGAGCTGCCTCAGGCTGCACAGGTAGTTCTTGGCGACGAGCAGGGCGCGCACCGCCGGGTCGGGCTCGGAGGCGGGCTGCAGGAAGAGGGCGTGGCACGACGCCCAGGCGGCGGGGATTTCGATGGCCGACTTGGGCGCGAGGACAAAGGGCGGCGCCGTCACGTTGGACACGTCGCCCTTGACCGTCGCCAGGTAGGCGAGGAAGTCCTTGAGCTGGGAGAGGTGGGAAGTCATATGCGTCATCGTGGGGATGGGGAGGAGGGTGAAGAGCGGCATTGGACAGAGCTGCCAAGAAGACAGCTTGGGGAGGAAGCCTTTTTTTTTTTCCTTTCTAAACTGGTATGGCCGGGTATAATGTCATTAGCAATGTTGATTCATTCTCCGTACTAGAAATAATCGGCGAGAGAAGTCTTCGAGATTCCCACGCGAACCGTCTTCGCTGGGGAAGTAGCCAGCAATAACTGTCTCGTCCATGGCCGGAGAATCAGATGTATCCCTGGTGACGTAACCGAATGACCCGCGAAACCCCTGAAGCCATCGAAGCATGGGCCCTGGGATCGGGCAAGGGAGGCACGTCTCCGCCCTGTGGGCTGCTCGTAGGCCTAGGCTCAGTGCATCTCGGCTGCGACGGCACACTGGTCCTCCCGCACGTGTCATTACGCGGAGGTGGGTGGCTTGTGGGCGTCGGGACGGAGGGGACAGTTCTGCTGTTGAGTCAATGAGTGCTCAGCCAGGTGGCTGTGCCCCGAATGCGAGAGTGTTTGCGAGACGGTTCGCGTGGGAAACACGATATCCGTTGTTGGTTTAAGCGCAATTCCTAGGGTCATGACAAATGGCAGGCCAATATGCAAGCCTCACAGTGCAATCTTGTCGCTGGATTTTACAGGCACAGTCTCTCATTGTGCACAGGATCGATATCGAAGCCATTGCAATGGAAGAGGCTATTGCATTGACTGCATGTCGCCCTCGTTGCCGCCTACCTAAGTTTCATTCACTTCTCTTGCCTCATCTGGTACACGATTCATTCCTTCATGTTGTGGCCGCAACTAAGCCCGTTTTGTGGCAGCAGCATGATCTTCTCTTGTCGGATAATTGAACCCGCTCCAGACATCTCAGCCTTGGCACATCGATTGAGCCGGCGCTTTCTCTTCGTGATTTATCTGAATAGAGTCTTGCACGAAGATAAAGACACAGCAACTGGGTTGCGGAAATTGCCGGAGTAGACGATTATCAGGTCGCTGATAGAGCGCGACGGGGCGCATCCTTATCCGCTTAAATGCACGGAACATGCTGAATCGCAAACTATGACGTCAAGCTCCCGCGTTAATGACAAATCCACTAACACCATACCATACCACTGATGATCGATATTGGCCTGAAGAGTGTAAGAATATATTCTACCTAGGTTTCACCAATATTGGCAGTCATGATGACTTCTTTGCAGGGAAAGGTGGTGCTCTTAGTACGTTTTGCTCTCTTCTGTATTATGGAGTCAAACCTGACATCGTCCAGACTGGTGCGTCCATGGGCATTGGTGCCGCCATTGCCGAGCATCTTGCCCAAGCTGGAGCGCATCTCGCCCTGCTTGCGCGATCAGAGGTCAGTGTCCTTGCGGGATCTCTCGTTCGAAGTCTCGATAACTCATTCGACCGCAGGACAAACTATCAGCTTTGGCCAAAGTATTGACCAGCAAGCATTCTCAATGCAAAGCCATTTATATACCCACCGACATTGGGAAGCACGATGCTGTCGACAAAGCCGTGGCGTCCACCGTTGAGCAGCTGGGTAGCATAGACATTCTCATCAACAACGTAAAATGTCCTCACCGCACAGTCACCGAGACTGCCCGGCTCACCGTCTCCTAGGCTGGCCTCGCCCTAGGCACTCCCGCCATATTCCCGCACCTCAAGATTGAAGACGTCATCACCATGAACAACACCAACATCAACGGCATGATGTTCGTCACACATTGTGTCCTCAACCGATCCATGCTCGCGCGGAAAGCCGGCACCATTCTCAACATCACCTCGACTACGGCCCTCGAGGTTCCTCCATTCCCCGGCGAGACCGTCTACCACGCGAACAAGGCTTGCCAGGAGGGATTCACGAACGCGCTACGCAACGAGCTGAACGAGACCAACATTCGAGTCCTTGCGCTGCGGCCGGGGGCTGTCGATAACCATTTTCATCATCAACGAGTGGGGTATGACGAGGAGCTCCACGACTCATTCTTTGAAGGCATGAAGTAGGTTTTTTTGTGCAGCTTCGAGGGTGCATCTGGCTGACAGAAACAACAGGCCGTTGCAATCTGAAGAAGTGGCCGAGGCTGCCGTCTTTATGCTCAGTCAGCCGTTCAACAGATCCATCAAAGCGCTTGATGTGGTCTCTACGGGTAGGTCTCATCCCGACAATTGTTTCCGCTATCTCGCTAACACACTATGCAGCTCAACGGTCTCTAAACGTCTTTGATCGGACTTGGAATGATCGAAACAACCTGAGCTAGGATGCAGCAAATACACAATAATCAGGATAAAGAAATGGACTGTACTTAGGATGATTTTGAAACCATGGGTTCTCAGTCTCATCTTTCTCATTGAAGACCGTACAAGAATTAAGCTTTATCAACAGATTGACAAAAGAAATTGGATGAGTTATCAATTTGACGAAGCGAAAGGCAATGAACGTAGCCAAGATTCATCAATTGAGGGTATGCTTCAAAGCATAATTGCTATAGCCAGAATACCGTTCCTTGCTTCTACTTTCAGCCCGTCTACGGACATGGCTTGGCTTAAAGCTTAGCAACACCATAGGGAACAACCTGGCATGGCGAAGCGGAACCTTCTGGTATGCTTTGATGCATTTGGCACGCTTTTCAAGCCAAAGCGCTCCGTAGCCCAGCAGTACAGCGAGGTCGCACGCAGCCTTGGCGTCGCTGGTTTCAACGACAAAGATCTCGAGAAGAACCTGTATGCTGCCATCAAGGACGAGTCCAAGAAAAACCCGAATTATGGAAAGGCTACTGGTCTCGACGCGACGAAATGGTGGACAAACGTGAGTTGGTGCTCGAGCCCGACGTGTTGGACTTTGTCGGTTCATGGAGTATGCAAGTCATGCTGAACATGCCTTAGATTACTTACAAGACATTTACACCACTGATTGGCGAGAATCAGTCCCTTCCTGCGGATCTAGCGCCAGCATTACTGCATCGGTTTTCTTCCAGTGACGGCTACGAGACCGAGCCCAACGTTATCTCAGCCGTGAAGTCATTGAAACAAACAAGCAGGCACGGCTCAGCAAGGAGCATTGCCGTTGGCGTCATCACCAATTCCGATGATCGCGTTCCCAGTATCTTGTCATCTCTAGGCCTGCAAGTCAGCCCACTAAGATACGGTACAACGGCAGAGCTACTCGGGCTTGCGGAACGGTCCTATGACATCGATTTCCACTGCATGTCGTACGATGTCGGAGTCGAGAAGCCGGACCGGGGAATCTTCCAAGCTGCAGAGAGCATGTTGGTGCGACTCATCGCAACTCGGCAGGGTGCCAACCCCGCTCATGCCAACGTCGAGGATTGGCAGAAGGTTTATGTTGGCGATGACTACAACAAAGACGTCGTGGGAGCTAGGAACGCAGGGTGGAATGCTGTGCTACTCTCGGAGGGTCGGGGCGATATCACAAAGCTTGAAGACGTTTCTGCTGAATCTGTAGACGACCTGATGAGAGAGCATCCTGTCATCACGGTCCGCTCGATACAAGAACTGGTGACATGGCTCAATTCCAGCAGGTGATGGACTCCTGCAGTCATGTCATATTGCACTATAGTATGCCGCTTATCTGTCATTATACTGTGCAAGGCGATGCACAGCACATGTTATTGTTTGTCCTGATATATTCTACAAGCTCGTGAGATGTGTCCGAGCTACCTGCTTCTAAACCTCGACATTCGGAGCACATCGATACCTGGCAACCCCATCAACAAGATCAATATGTCTTCATAATCAAATCTTGTAGCAACCGACAGCAGCGTTGTGCCCTAATGCTCGCTCAAGTTGTAGCAGCCCGCGTGGCTCTTTTCCTGGACAGAAACAGCTTGACTAATTCGACGTCCCCAACTCTAATCATGTAGAATAATGCGGTGCGCCCGCAACTGTCTTGGAGATCCGCCCTAGCTCCTGCGCCTAGCAAAAGCTTTGCAATTTCTCTACTCCCTTTCCCTCCCACTCTATGTAGAGCAGATTGTCCGCATGCGTCTACTTTGTCAACAAGAGCACCATTCTCCATGAGAATACGAACAACACCGTCATGCCCATTCGCAGAAGCCGAGGATAGTGCTGTCCAGCCATTCTTACCTGCATGGTTGACGTCCGCTTGAGCTTTGACAAACATCTGCACAATGACTGCATACCATATCGCCAGTTTTCGCTCAAGGGATTATTGCGTTGTGTTATGGACTACGCGAATTGTCCCATTCTCTTCAGCCGTCACCAAGCCACAGCAAATGGATAGCAGGTCCTGTAGATCAGTTATCTTGTCCTCATCCAGTTCTGTGCTATGTGGCTCGACGGCTAGTGCTTCCAGGAGCTCTTCTATTGTTAACCGGGACCGAGCAAACGCAAGCCACGACAATGCAGGCAATGTCAAATCCTTCTGATCCTTTTTCTGGTTGGTTATACGGTGCAGAGCTTGACCATACGCTTCGTCGTACGCTTCAGAGCCTTTGGCAAGGCTATTCAAGGCCAGCATGAGCCTTTTAGGCGTCGTCTTCCCTTTCAGAGAGTCGAGATGCAATTGTCCAAGCAAGAACCTCTCCATTGTTAGATCTTTTCTGGCGTTTCATATTCAGACGAGATACTCACATTCCATCCACTGACTCCAGTTTTCCGTCTGTGATCTTATGCTGAAGGTCGGACCTGGCTCTGACGAAACCTGGTAGCTGGTCCATACCGCCTTCGATGTAGCAAGTGATATCATGTAGGATAGCACGTATTTCCAACTGATGAAAGTTGCGAAACCGGTGAGAAATCTCGGATAAGTGGCGGGATGTGACCATAATGCTGACTGTTTTTGGTGCTTTGCAGATCAAGTAGAGTAGAAATCAACTTTGACCGACATCCGTTCGAGGCTGTACATTCGTCCAAAGCATCCACAACGACAAATATTCTTGACAGTTGTTTTATCACAGAATTTAGCGTTCCCCTGATGTCCCTTGGAAATAGGTTTCGTGGTCCCAGAGCTATTTCGGGTGTATAAATCGTCGACCGCCTTTGACATCGAGACCCGAGACGATTGGCACAGGAACGTCAGAAGCATGTCGTCAACCCCTGTTCTTCACCACACCGGTAGTTGCAGTAGAAGCAGCACACACCAATCATGTCGGTCTTTCCAACCCTTTTGAGTAGGTCATCAATCACAATTGACGACAGAACCGTCTGCCGCATTCCGCTCCAGATCACCCACGAGCTCGACCAGCATATTTTGGTTCTCTGTAGAGCACCCTTGGATTTCCTGTGTCAACTCCAAATGTCCTCGATGCAGAGCCATTGTCAGCAGACCTTTTTCTCTTCCAATCGTGGCCATGATACGATCAACCTCTTTTTCTTGAATGGGCCACTTGAGAGAAGCTAAGAGCTTTTCACTTTCTTTTGGGGTCTCAATTTCGCTTCAAGAGAGGCAGGTAACTCTGCCAACCGAGTCAACGGAGCTTGAGGGCCTTCCAATGTCTTCACCTTTTTGGCCGATGTACCCTCTTTGTCTTCCTCTACTTGGTCACCAATCATCTGCAAAATGACGTTTCATCGTAAAACTTCGTCACACAGCTCCCGACGTTGAATCGAGGCTCCCCGCACAGTGTTGATGTAATGTGCGACAATTGCACGACGGCAGCACTGAGTCCTTCCATCTGTTGCAGACTCTCCTAAGCTCGCACGAGTTTGTCTTTGGTTTGACAGCAATGACTTCCTGGCATATCGGCATACGCCAGAAGCGCTCGCTTCATCGGACGATGTGGACGATCTTTTCTACAGAACTCTTTTGTTTGCTGTGCTGACTTTCGGTAACATGTAGAGTCTGCCTTGCGCCTCAGAGCGGGGTTCTCTCCCGTACAGAAGCATGTCTAACCAATCGCTTGTAGCCATGGGGGAGAGCACTGAGAGTAGTGATTCGTTGCATGGTTACGAGGCAGAACAATGGTCTGGTTAACGATCGCTGCATTATTCGTAGTCGAGAGCTGAGATAGGAAACGAGTCAAGCGACTACACTAGGCGGCGTGATATAACTGTTGTAAATGAGTTGCGTAGTCGAGAGACGTTAATCATCGCGGATTTGGCAGCTGCCATTCATTGCGGAAGCAAGGAGAAACAATCTGATTCCCGAGAAAACATACTTCAAGTGCACCTAAATGGAAACACACTCAGCAATGAATTCGAGCACCTGCACAGAATTGTATAGATGGCCAAATTCATAACAAGACGCTTGAAGTATAACCCGATAGCTCGAGTGGCCCAAACTCATCATCTTCCCATCCACTCCTTTATTTCCCCGAAACCCTCTCTAGACAACGATTTCGATCGATTCTTTTGTGTTTTATTTTTAACGTCGAATGTTGATCCTGTTTGCTTTCTCATTGGCTACCGAACTAGACTCCAAGTCAATGACGAGCTAGATGCGAGCTGGCCCACCAATGCCTTATCTTGTCGTCATCAGACGACCCAACTCCTCGTCTACGTATGGCTGCAGCCAGAATAACATCAGTATTACGTGTTCGGCTGCTCTCCAAAACTATACATGAGGTCAAGCTCACCTTGGTAGTTTGGCAATCATCTGCAACCTCATAAAATACTCGCCCTCAAAAAAATAAAACAGGCCTTTCATCTAGACAACACTGCATAATAAACGCGATCATGTCATCCGGCGGTAAGTTAAATATTACTCCCATGAAGGTGTCTCGGTTTTCACATTGCTTACTCCGGCAAAAGCAAAGAACGAGGACCTCAAGGCCAGTTCCCTCTTTGATGTGTCCCACATCACAGCCGTTGTGACTGGTGGCGGAACTGGCATCGGCTTGATGATCACCCAAGCGCTGCAGTCTAATGGTGCCAAGGTCTACATAACCGGTCGCCGTAAGGAGGCTTTGGAGAAAGTACAGCAACTGTACAGTACCGGTCCTGGCAGCATTCATGTCCTGCCTGGTGATGTAAGCGACAAGAACGATATAACACGTCTGGCCGAAGAGGTGAGCCGCCAAGAGCCCAAGGGTATTCATCTGCTCGTCAATAATGCTGGCATCGCGGAAGACGACAATACCAAGTTCTGTAAGCCAAAGCGCAGTTCAGACGCGATGAATTGTTTACTGAATTGGATTTCCTCTTTATAGCCTCAGCCGGCCAGCCTGATATGTCTGATGCAAAATCCATCTCGGACCACTTCCTCAAGACGGAGCCGCAGCAGTGGGCCGACACGTTGAGGACAAACGTAGCCGGTCCTTACTATATGTCGATTGCGTTCTTGCCCCTGCTGGCCAAGGGTCGTGACGCCACTCCGGGTTACGCTTCACAGATAGTCAACGTTTCATCCATCTCGGGGGCTATGAAGGGCACCAGCATGGGCCAGCCAATCTACGCAACATCCAAGGCCGCTCTTACACATCTCAGCCGTATGCTCGCAACCATTTGCAAAGATGTTAAAGTCCGCGTCAACGTCATTGCGCCGGGTATATTCCCCAGTGAAATGACGACGGGGGATTCGGACGAGAACAACAAAAGTAAGCTCGATATGAAGTCCAGCAACCCCGCTGGTCGACCGGGCAATGACGCCGACATGGGCGCCACAATCTTGTTCTTGGCTGGAAAGAGCGGTCTTTTTTA
Organism: Stachybotrys chlorohalonatus IBT 40285; assembly: GCA_000732775.1. NCBI lineage: Eukaryota > Fungi > Ascomycota > Sordariomycetes > Hypocreales > Stachybotryaceae > Stachybotrys > Stachybotrys chlorohalonatus. The sequence continues at coordinate 29,850 of KL659944.1, read as the reverse complement.
TAATGGCCAGGTTGTATACCCTGATGGAGGTCAGTTTTCACGTAACTTGTACTTCCAAAGCACATGCTAACAACCTGCTCAGGAGCGACTTTGATCAATCCCGCCATTGCGAACTAGTCAAAAATGGCATGATATACTTACACCAACAAATAGGTTTGCCACGATAGATTGGTGTTGGAAGACAGACCAGATTTTCGGTTGTCCTTGCACAGAAACATGGACTGGGTGGCCAGGTGGTATGATCTAGGCAGTTATTAAATGAGCTAAGCGATCATTAAACAAGAACCACCACCTGTCTATACGGTTGATGAGGTGGCATAGTTTTCAGAAAATCGCCGGGAATAGTTATGCATCGCGCTGTCAACAAATCCAATTTATTTATATCGTGGCCCTGTTCTGTACTAATCGTGTGCTTCTACCGCTTGACATCTAGTAATAACGGGGAGTCAGACACAAAGTGCAGGTTTCCCATAGCGATCAACCGATCACTTATAAAACAGATATAGGTCGATTTTCCATTCCAATAGCTCTCTTATCGTCGTTGAAAATATGGATAGGTCTCGGATTTCTGGAAGTACATGCAAGTTTGGGTACTCTCCCTTCTATAGCAGATACAACTATCGGGACCGTGGCATGTTTCCAATCACAAAATAAAATGGCATATTTAATATAGTTTTTCTCCTACGCTATTGCGGAATCATCTTCTTGGGTTTCAGTGTCAAATCCGGTTCAATAAACAATGCCATCGTTGTGAACAGGAGGAAGTTGTAAGATTTACGCCCCGTGAGTGAGGAGCATGCGTGTCTACCCTGTGAGTATCTTTTTGATAATGTTTTATTGCGATATCATTGGCCTATCATAGGCCTATAGTATGTGAAATGGCTACTATCTCTTGCTAAGCCGCGGCTACCTCGTTATTTTGAAGATGCACATAACACTGGCAAGCCTGCCATCCGGCAGTACTTTCTTATTCCAA